>VWYI01044903.1:582279-628793 GCA_013399455.1 Anthoscopus minutus
GCTCCCCCCGCCGCGCCCGGGCAGCCGGGCTGGGGGCGCCGGCCGGGGCTGCGCTCCCGCGGGGGATCAGGCGGCCGGGGCACGCTGCGGGGGATGGACGAGCAGGGATGTCTGTGTGTGTGTGTCTGTCCCTCGCAGTTACGGCTCCGCCGGGTTCAGACACTCCGCTCGGGCGCTTGGAAAAATGGTAGCAGAACTGTGAATATCTACAGATTTGGCGATTTGAGGGGGTCTGGTGATTTTGAGGCCCCGGTTATAAACAGTTACTCGTACCAGCTTTTATGAAGATTGGCCTGCATGGAGCTTGGAAGAGCCAAGCAGCCGCTCCCGCCCCGCAGACCCCGTGCCCCCCTCGCTCTCAGGGGTCCCGCTGGCTTGGCCTGTGCTCAGAGCACGGAGCGCTCTGTTGGGCCGGGCTGGCCTCGGCTTCCCTGTTAGCACAGTGTCTGCCTCACACGTGTGCCTTTGAGCTCCATTAAACGTGCCCTGGAGCTGCTTTGGGTTTAGAAAGCTTTGCAGGAGATAGTTTGTTCTTTCTGACAGTGATTTGTGATATGAACCAGTAGAAGGTCTGTCATAATCAAGTTAGTTTAGATTTACTCTCTAGTAATAGAGAAAAATGGTTTCCTGCCTAAAAGAAACCGAACTTCCTTAAACTTGTTTCCCTTGCCACTGGTCATTTCTTTTTTTTTTTTTTTTCCAAATTTCAATTCTTACAAAATAGCAGTTGTGAATTTGATGATTTAGCCAGCCAAGAGTAGAAAACATATATCTGTGCAGGCAGGTTTACTGCTTCACTTAGTGTTACTGGAACAAAAGCTGAAGCTGACATTTTAGGGGTTAATGTTCATCCTGTTAAGCAAAACTGTTATTGGCCATTTCAGTGTGGTCAAGGTCTCATCCTTAGAGTCTGTCCACACATGGTTGGTTACTCAAGAAAAGGAATCCAATTAACCTTTCCAGTGGGTTGATTAAAGTGAATTAAGTCCTTGTGTAGGTGCTCATATTCACGACTTAAGTAGGCTGGATTTGATTTGTCTTTATTCATTTTTTAATTGAACTAACTGGACTGAGTGAAGGTCGATTGCATGCTGAATGAAAGTACATTTACAGCGTTACAGTGTAACCCAACCAGTCCATGGGAAATTTGCACCTATGGTATAGTGTGGATTAAGCTTCAAGAGTGTCCTGTTACTACGATCTGTTGTTACTTGATAGCAGTGGGATTAAAGTAGTGTCCCAGAGCAACGTGCAAAGTAGATGAGGTTTGAGCCATGTTCTGCAAAGCCTCAGGCATGTCTCACACTTTTAGTTTAATGGCATCACTTGTTTTTGTTTTGGAAAGTGTTGAGACTGAGCTATGCTTTGGATTAGGTCTTCTCGAGCTCTGTGTCAATGCCAGCCAAGGAAAGAAATGCACTGCCTGCCATACCAAGGGAAGTGTTTGTTGTTCCTGATAGAAAAATCACTGTTGATCCTTCTAGAAAAAGCATTCCCTTTCTTTGTCTGGGATAAAGGTCAGCTTAGTCATTCAATAACAGTGTTTTGATTTGAGTACTTTGTTCTTCATCAGCTCTGCTTTGGGAGAGGAGGTGTTGTGTCCAGATTCTCCCTGTCTACAGGTAGCCAGGACTGCTGAGAGACAGTGTTATCCTCCTCTTCTGGAGTGGTCTCAAAAGCTCTTCTAAAAGTGGGATCCTATCAGTGCAGCGATGGCAGTGAAAATCTGATAACTGTAGCTAGGTGCTACAGAAACTCTGGCTTCTTGTGTTTACTTTCCTCTTTTATCTCTAAAAGCACTTGTATCAGCTGAAGGCCTGATGTGGATGGCATTTTGCTGGTGAAAACCGCTTCAGCTACTCCAGTTTATTTTGTGGACAGGGGTTTACTGATGTAAAAATATACCCTCAAAGCACACTTTTCCTAGTATTAACTACACCTTGCTGCTGCAGCCTGGTGTTACAGAACTGTTTTTCTGTGAGTAGTAGAATGGATCTGACCCCTGTGATCAGTAAACCTCTTGTAAGTTATTTGTTGAAGGTTTTGGTGTTAGTTGCAATCTGTGGCCTCTGCTTCTCTACCTGCATTTCTGTTCACCTGCCAAGTGCATGACATACTTGCTTTTCACAAAGCTGTTTGCTCTTTTGACCTGCCTTGGGAGATTGCTCAGATTTATGTGTGTAGATCTTTTTTACTAGACTAGAGGTCTCATTTGTGAGCCTTTGTCTGATAAAAACATCCTAGAAACATTATTTTGATTAGCTACTTATAATGCAAATAAAACTGTCTTGGGCTCTGCTTGATCTCTAGCTGCCTCTCATCTCTTGTGATCTGATGCATTACTAGGAGCTGTGTTTGGGAAGGGCTCCACCCTCTTTTGGCTGCCTGCTGTGAGTGAGCCCTTGGACTTGAGAGGCATCTCTGGCTGCTGCATGGGAGGTGATTGGTGCAAACCATACCCTCTCTGGAGGATGTTGTCTGCTGTTGCCTTTCCAAAGGTCTTCGTGAAGGGAATACCTGTCTGCTCAGGCTGAGGCTCAGTCCCTCATCCCTTGCAGTCTCCAAGAGCCATCAGTGGTTGGCAGCAACAGAAAAAACCCAGGTCTGGGCATTCTCCTAGGTGCTCCTCATCTTCTTGCCAGTTTGCTCTGTGAGGAGAGAAAAGGGAGAGGTGAGGCGAGGGGAGGACGATAACTCTGCCCCAGCAGTGTGCAGCTCTGGAGAACTGTGGAAACTTGCAGTGGGTAAAGTGTTTTTATTGAATTTTATTTTTAGTAGTACTGTAAAGAAATGTAAGGGTGGTATGTCTGAGCAGATGATTAGAACTGACCCTGCTGCTGCTGTCAAGAGCTCCAGCCTTCACAAAGGCTGATTTTGGCACCTGTGCTTGGGGAGACACAACAGTGCTCACATTGCGCTTTCTACTCTTTGTTAAGCACCTGATTTGACTTTAGGGAGCTCCTGAGCTGTACATTCAAATGCTGCTGGGTGTAATCTGCTGCCTGAGAGGCTGGTACCCCAAACGTGGTAATAAAAGATACAGCTCTGACTGCGACCTTGGGGAAACAGGAAGAGCTTGAATAGTTTCTGTCTTGGCAAGGCATTCTCTGTGGCAGGCAGTCTGGCTGGCTCTCTTTTGCTTTAGCAAAAATTGAATAAAAGTTTGCTGTTAGCATTAGTCTTCCAGCTACAGACCTTTCTGCTGACCTCTGTAGCTTAACATGACCTGTGCTGAGACTCCTGCAATGAAAACCTCCTGGCTACTGACCCTCCAAGTGACTGGGAAGGGAGATGAGCTCTGAGGTGCGATGTGTCAGGCTCCCATGGAACAGACTGAGGTTATTGGCTTATAATGAGGCCTTTGTTGCCCGTCTGTGCTCAGCAGCATGACAGTGGATGAGAGAAATTTGATATCTGTCAGAGGATTGACATCTGACTGATTGATTGATTGATTGATTGATATCTGTCAGAGGAAGAGGATTGAGGAAGTGAATGGCTGGCATGATGTCTGATGAGGAAAGGTTCTGCTTAGGGGTTTTTCAAGGGAACGGTTTTGAGGGATGAGCTATCAGCTATATTCATCTGAAAGAGGCATTGGCCTTTATCTGGATTAGTATAATCAGGGCAACAATTTTGAGAGCAGCTGAGGGTCAGGCGGGTCATTGTGAAGCCACCTTCCCCATGCCCTTTGGCTTCAGCTGGGATTTTTCCTTGCAGCATCATGATTTTCTGCTTTGTGACTTCCTTGTTTAAGGGCACTGAGAAATTCAGGCAAGATGGATGGCTTGAGGGCAGTGGGGAGGTGGAGAGTGATGGGACATAGATACAGGTCACTGGTTCACATCCAGCTCTTCTGGGTAATAAGAGATCTGTTTTTCCAGCATGCGTGAATTCAGTAGCTGAGGCTGTGGCACTCATTTCATTTCACTTCTGGTTAAAGCTGGGTAAAAGTTTTATTATGCATTCAGTGATTCTGGGTCTGCAGTGCTTGGCAGAGATGGGCAGGATTAGCATATTTCATGCTCTTGGCTCTGAAAGGCAACTGAGTAAGCAGGTCTGCCTCCTCCTATCCCTAAATCCTTAACACTTGTCCTCTGTGAGCTGCTGTGGAGGTTGTACTAAGGCAAAAAGATTGCTTGGAAAGCAGATTTTGGCAGAAAGACACTCCAAGACTCCTGTTGATGCTTTTTGCAGAGATGTTTCCTTGGCTCCAGACAGATTTTTGGGTGAGGATAAGAGGGGACACAGCCTATTTGTGCACTGATTCCTGGGGATACAGGGATAGCAGCAGGGGAGTTTCTCCCATTTACGGTATGGCATCGTGACATGGTCCATCACCCGCTGCTGGTCTCTGAGTAATGCTCCCAGCTGAGCAGTGTGTTTTGGTCACCACGGGCCTCTGTTTAATCTTCCATTTCCTGTGGCCATGGGAAATGTCAGAGGATGCCAGGCAGGAGTTGAACGTGGTTGATGCAAGGAGCAGGAAAGGCTAGTTCTGCTCTTTCTGGTTCAAGAAAACCCCTCCCTGGAAAGACAATGGGATATGCCTTGAGGCTGTGTGAAAGTTCTGCTTTGCTGGAATAAGCTTTCTTTTTCTTGCTCAGAGTCATCCAGTTCACATGAATGTGCTGATTTATAGGACAAAGCAAAAATTTCCCTGCCTACTTCCTTCTCCCCTTTCCAGAGTGTCCCCAGCTGGCTGGCGTCCTGCTCCTTCACTGCTGCTCCTGTGTGGTGCTGGTTTGAAGGCTGAAGGACTGAGGAAGGTCTGTTGGTGAAACTGCCTTAAAACTTCAGAAGCTTTAGGTCCATTTTCTGGTGTGACACTTGCTGCTGGCTTGACCTTCCTGTGTTCTCCAAGAAGGTGATAACTACAGCTGCTGTTTTGCTGCTGGCTGGCTGCATTGCAGGGAGCAAAGGGCATGTTTGCTGGACATTTCCACCAGGAAAGCTCTCCCTGGAGGCTGACATGTGTCAGTGATGCTCTCTGTTCGCCTTGCAGCACTGGCTTTTCCACAGAGCATGTACAGGACTTCGTGAAGGTCCCTTGGCACTTCATTTATACTTCCTTTTTAAAAAGCATAAATTGGAGCCTTCCTGCTGTTTTCTTTCTCAGTACTTGAAAAGAAACCACACAGCTTACTGAGTGTTATGTGGACTTGACACTGTATGACTGCTGGGAGAGACTTTTAGGAGGGCTGGAAAGAGAACAGGAGAGTGCAACATCAGGCTGTCTGTGTAAGGGGTGCAGGGCAGTGCTTTTGTGAATCTTGCCTTGAGAAAAGGATATCAGTGCTCATAAAATTTACCCTGTAACCCCAGGCACACTGTGAATTAAGCTTGCCAGAAGTATTACTCTTCCTGGGGAGAAAGGTGTAGATGAAAGCTTGCTCAGAGCACAACCCGTCTTCACCTGCCCAATTATTTTGTGTAAGGCTCCTGAAGCTCAACTGATGATTATTTTAATTGCACACCAATCCATGATGTTACCACCACAATGCTCTGTCAGCCAAACTAAAATGGTGAGATCTTTTTGTCTTCAGCCTGGGTTGGTAGAGGTTTGGTTTGTGTGCTCTTTGTAGCTCTGCCCTGCATTAGGTGCTCTTCAGGACAGAAAGTCAAAGTGGGTTTGTAAGTGAGTTACTTTTCTTCAGTTCTCTTTTCAAAAGAGGTGTAACAAACCGTGTGCAGTAAAACTTAGTTCCTGTGTGCATTTTAGTTCATCCTTTCCTAAGCCCTTTTGCTGAACCAGAACTTGGTAGCTAGAGGAGTCATCTCTAAGGGGAAATGTTATGTGGGCTCCATATGTGGTGTTCAGTAAGTGATGACAAAGGGGGAAAGGACATAAGTGAGGAAATATTTGAAAACACTGAGACACAGACATTCCATAAGGACGCTGACAGGAGTGACATGAGAAGTAGTAGGGCAAAAGGGAGCAAGGAAGTTTATACAAACAGCAGTATTTTCTGGCAGTGCGAAGGCAGAGGTTTTAATTCCTTTCTGCTTTATATATGTAGCATTGGGTCTTTGCATCCAGACAGGACAAGAGGCTGGAGCATGCTCTGGCTGGAAGTGCTCCTCACAGAGGGACTGTGGCATTGCCTTGGACATGGGTTGGGGTAATGCTGGTCTGGCTTGGGGCAGCCTTCCCTGGTGTGGATGGAAAGCTTCTCCACCTCTGCACAGCACAATGACTTTGCACTGCAAAAGCAGCTTATTATATCCATCTGTTCTGGATACAGCAAGCATTACTTGTAGCATCCTGGTGCAAAGAAATGGCCTCTCCATCTGCTCTGATGTTAGTTTTCTTATGGGGGTGCTGGCTGGTGAGATGGGAAGGATTTATGTCCTAAATTCACCAGCAGCTCCTGGAGCCTTTGGCAGTGCTGCTGGGAGGAGGTGGTGGAGCACAGCACGGAGAAGGCCTGGGAATTTTCCAGCCACCAGAGTGTTGGCTGTTTCATGGCAGGCAGGGAGCTCTGCCATTTGCAGGGCTGTGCTCTCCTGCAGGCCAGCTGGTTGGCACCAGGTTTCTGAAGGAAGTTGATGTTGGGAAGATGCTGGGCTCTGCTGACCTTTACTACCGTGCTGGAAGGACTGAGTCCTTGGCTAGGGCTGCACAGCCCTGCCTGGATTCCTCACATCCCTGGTGCAAGGTGGAAAAAGCAGGTTTGTCTCCGGTTCAGTTTCCTTGTGTTCTAGGCAGCTGGCAGTGCCCACAGCATCAACTCTGCCTGTGTAACAGGTGAACTTAACTTGGTCCTGATTTAACTCTTCTTTTTAAACTTTTTAAGAAACTGTGAGTATGCAATATCACCTGAAGGTGATACAATTCCCAAAGCAAAAAAATTTACCTTTACTGACCTGGAGCTCATTCAGTGCACTCAGAGAGGAGAAAAGGCTGCCAGCTTGCATCCTCCTTGTGCTTTCTGATTCAGGTGAACTGTGGGCTCAGATGCCACAAAGCAGTTTGCTTCAGAATGATACAGGGAGCTCTGGCTCCCTGCCCATCTGGCCTCAGGAGCCAGGGACTTATTCTTACCCTTGTATGCCACTGTTTTAAATCTGTAGTTGCACTTATGGCAGTGTGCCAGCTTGAGTCTGTGACAGGAAAGGAAACATGTATTGTTAGTGCTGCAGCTTTACTGATGATTTGTGACTTGTAGATGGATGTGGAATTTTGACTGATCTGGGGCCAGCTTTGGTACTTTGTGTTCCCCAGAGCTGACTAATAAACCTGGAGAACTTGAACACAGGAAGCAAGGAGGGAGAAGGGAGGGTACCCTTGAGGAGCTGGCAGAGCAAAGGAAAGAGTTTTGAAAAGGTTTAAACCAACAACCTTGGTTAGTTAGGTAGAGGATAGTTGTTCTTGTAGAGCAGCTTTGCAGTGGTAGCAGAAGCTGAATGGGTGGCAGACAGGAGTCTTTGCTTGAATCCTAGCAGCCACCTTTCTAGGGAAAAGGAAGTTGATGGGAATCTGTGCAAGAATTGGAACTGACTGCAGGATTAGTTCAGATACCTGCAGCTTCAAATGCAGCAGCTGGCAGGGTTTCCATCAAGGCTGGGAGGCTGCCCAGAGGCCTATCCTGCTGGAGTTTTGCTTCTCTTGGTATCTGACCTGCAGGAATAAGACCTGGCTGGTTTAAATGTGCGCTGACACTCTGGTGTGTCCTTTCAGCTGCAGCTCTGGTCTAGCTGCAAGCCATGAAAACTAGCTAGAAGCAGTCTCAGGGTTGGCTCTAGTCATCCAAAGGCTGAAGAGAAAGTGGCATCTCTGGGGACTCTTTTTTTCTACTTGTTTTTTCCAGAGGTTCTTGTTTCTCTGTACAACTGCAGGTCACTGTCATGTAAAACCGCAGTTTAGAGAGGAACTTGAACCTTTTTTTGGCCCTTGGCAGGTTCTGTGTGGGTGTGAGGTTTCCAGCAGTCAGCCTTTTGTAAGCAGTCACCAAACTGAGTCAGGGCATAAAGTTGTATGAGAGGAGCATTCAAACCTCCTTTTTTGCATCTTGTCTCCCTTGTATTTTGCTACATTATCTTTCAGGATTAAGCTGGAGGACAGCCCTGTGAGAGCTGACAGTTTGCATTATCTCTGCTCCTGACTGTCTCTTTGGAGCTGCTGTGTGAGGTTATGCACCACAGCCTGAGGGCTGAGAAATGCTGGTGAAATATCTGTAATCCAGGGTGCCATGGGTCCTGAAAGCCACCCTGAACCACAAGGAGGGCCTGCCAGCTCTGTGCAGAGAAACTGCTGAACTGCACAAGGGGTTTAGCTGTGCATTCACCAGAGAACGGAAGTTTTTGCCATCTGGGAAACTTACTGTGTGTATATATCAGAGAACAGAAGTTTCACCTATCTGGGGAGTTTAGTGTGTCCTTCTGAAAGTTTTGTGTGGTGTAAAATTGGCTAAAATGCTGACATAAAAGCTTAATTAAACAGATAAAACAACAGCATACAGTGATCTCAATTGGAGATGGATGTGGGGTAAGGGAGTGTATGTACAGTGCAAATCCCTTGAGATAAAAGCTCCATTCCCCAACAGTTTTCTGAGTGGGTGCCTGTTTTGAGTTGCACTTGCTAAGAGACTGTTTTTCTATTCCACCTCCCTTACACCAATTTAAAGGAGTGGTGCTTGGCTTAAAGCTAAAGGTGCCATGACATTCTGTCTGCAGAAGAAACCAAAAAAACCTTCCAGAAAAGGGGTATCATGCTCCATGGGGCACAGCTGAAGTCATGTCTCACAGCTACAGTGATGCTCATGGGGCCTGTATGGGCCAGGGGTTTTGACCTCTCCTGAGGAAGGCAGCTCCTGCCGTGCCCTCCAGTGATGTTTATGGTAGTTTGCCTTTGGGCTGAGTGAGGGTAAAGCACAGCTGTTGGAGTCAAGCACTGCTTGTTTTGCTGTGGTCCATGGCTGGGAGGTAGTGGTTAAAGCTGACTTCTAGGAAAACTTCTGCCTGCCTTTATTGTTGGTTGTTCCTTTTGCACATGTGGTATTAGCTGAGTCAACTGAAGTTGTGTCAAATGCTGGAGAGGATGAACTACACAAACAGCTTTTGTTCTTGCTGATGATTGAGATTATCTTCTTCCATACACAGACTCAGTTACATCTCAGGTGTTGTGAGTGAGGAGTTTGGCTGCCTGAGGTCTGCTATTTGACTGTGGTGTCAAACCAGCCAAGCCATCCCTGACAAGTATACCTACCTTGAAGTTTTTGTAGTTGTCCACCTGGGTGTTACTTGTGGCTCCACAGTGCAATGGTGGAGCTCACTGGTGATCTTTTGGCTGTAGGCAGTCCTGGACAGGTAGATGGACATTGGTGCAATTAAGAAATTTTTACAGAGATGATTGTTCTGAGCCTGGCAGGTAATGATTTGCAGGCATTAACACCTATTATCTATCTACTCTCTGCTTTAAAGTATTAATATGGTCTGTGTGTTGAGCCCCTGCAATAGAAAGCAGCAGCTGTTACAGCAATGTTGGCTGTAGGACTTGGCGGTATTGGACAGTTCTTGTGGCTCAGGGTACTCTTGTGTTTGGGGGCCCAACTGAACATGGCTGAAAAGGGTGAATTTTCAAAACATGGGTGTCATTACTTCTTAAGGCTCAATGCCATGTTTAGTTACATCTGAAACTCTTGGCACAGAGTGGCTGGAAAGCTGCACAGGGGAAAAGGACCTAGAGGTGCTGGTTGGCAGCCTGCTAAATATGAGCCAGTGTGTGCCCAGGTGGCCAAGAAGGCCAGTGCCATCCTGGCCTGGATCAGCAATAGTGTGGCCATTGATTGTCACCCTGTACTGAGCCCTGTGAGGCCACACCTCGACTCCTGTGCTCAGTTCTGGGCCCCTGGCTACAACACAGACACTGAGGTGCTGAGTGAGTCCAGACAAGGGCAGTGAAGCTGGGAAGAGTCTGAAGCACAAGTCCCTGAGGGGCTAAGAGTGTTTAGCCTGGAGAAGGGGAAGCTCAAGGGAGACCTTATTGTTCTCTACAAGTCCCTAGCAGGAGGTGGCAGCCAGGTGGGCCATTGGCCCACGTTCTGTCAGGGGAGGTTATATTGGATGTTAAAAAAAAAACTCTTCAGTATAAGGATGACCAGTGGTCAAAACAGGAAAGTATTTGGGTCACCATTCTAGGAGATATTAAAAAGATGGGTACATGTGGCACTAAGGGATATGTTTTAGTGGTAAGCTTGGCAGTGCCAGGTCAGTGGTTATACTTGATGACTTAATGTTGTTTTCAACCTAGATTATTCTAGGATTTTGTAATTGAAATGCTCCAATTCAGCATTTTCTTCTGAAAGTCAAAGAGATGATCTTTAATATTCTTGACCTACAGGTTGTGTTTTAAGCTTTGGGAATAAGAAGACTTGCTCTTATTTAGAAACATTGCAGATGAAACCAGGTAGGGGGGAATTACCCAGTGATGAAAAACATGGCAGCCTTCTGTAGAAAAGCAGAATAAGTCTTATCAAGTTTTGTGGCTAGGGCTTGCTCAAAGGATAACCTTTTGAGGTGCCTTGTGCTATTTTCCACTATCTTGAGTATCTCCAGCTTCCTGTTCACACTGCAAGCACATCGCCTTCTGCTTTGAGGTGTTCAGCAGATACTCTGTCAGCTTTAGGACTGATCTGTGGTACAGTGTGCAGACTTCTTTACAGAAGTAGAAATGGTAGCCTTGGAGAAGGCACTTTGTGAATACTGGTAGCCTTGGAGGAGGCACTTTGTAAATACTGATGATTTCTGTCCCTAGGCAGGTTAAAAAAATATAATGAAGTCCTGAGGGTTTGGTTCCAAAATGCATACAGTCTTCCTTTTTAAAGCATTGTTAGGCAGGTAAGAGCTTAATGTTGGAGAATGGTGCAGACAGAGCACAAAAATCTCATGGCCTAAGCTCTATTTAGCTTAGAGCAGAGAGGATAACCTCCTTCCCAAATCCCAAGATGGTCTTAGCTTCCAGACCAAGACTGCTAGTAAAAAAACCATGGTGGTTTGGTGATTTATTTTTTTAAATAATTATTATTTTGCATGTTTACACTTTTGAGAATGAGGCTGAGACCCCTCAGTCTCCCCATGGAGTCACTCAGTCTCCTTGTGCTGCCTCGTAGCTCCCAGCTCTGTGTGATGCTCTGGTGCTGTGGCTGAGAAGCAGAAATTTTTCCTGTTCTCAGGCTGCCCAGACCTGCCCTCTGTCTAGGGGGGGATCCACCTTCTCCCTGCATGATTTTCTGATTTCCTTGGCATGATGTGGCCTGGTGAGCAAGGCCCCAGGAATATCATCTCTGTAACTGCAGCAGCCAGACGTGTCCCAGCCAGTCTCTGTCAGCACCTCTGTGTGGTAGCAGGAGCTTGGGTATCTCCTGGTGTGATGGGAGAGGCAGGGCAGAAATGGGAATTGCTGAGGCTGGGCCATCTATCTCACAGAGCAGCTTTGCTAGGGCTGGGCAGGAAAGGTCCCAGTTGCATGTTTTATCTGGAAGCTACCCTCAGGACAGCCACTTACCTCCAGATGGGTCAAGTTGGCTTTATTTCAAGGAAATAATTTGCAGGTTTTGGAGATTTACCTGGCTTGGAGTGGCCAGAGCAGTCTTAGAGACTGCTGCTAAGAGTCTCTGAGATATCCCAACTTGCTTTCTAATCTGCAGGAATCTGTGTAACTCAGGCATCTTTCTGAGACTGCTGGCTTGTAAAAGGCTGCATTTGCTGCTTGCCATTAATTTATCAGCTCTGCAGGCCCTAAAAATGATTTTTTAACTTATGATACTGCTTTTTCATATTACTTTTGTCTTTCCTTTCCCTCCTGTCCTTCAGATTAGAATTCAGGAACTGCAGATGCTCTAAACTGAGTATGACTCACACCTAGTTTATTTTGTGAATTACCCAGCACACAGTGCTGACGGGAAAGTTCTGGGAGTGGAGGGGGTGGGGAGCAAGAGGTGATTTTTAAGACCCAGAAGGAAATGCTTGGAACATGTCCCTGTGGTCCCTGGGTCATTGAACTGGCCTGGATCCTGGACACATTATGTGGGCCATGTGAACCAGGGGGGCCCTTGGGACCTGCAGTGGATGTCAAAACATGATCTAAGACTTCAGGCAGAAGTGAGGGGGGTGTTTTGCTGTGAAGCTTGCTTGAACAGCCAGTTAGGGCTGACTTCTTGCCGCGACTGTGTATTCCACAACACCCATTCTTGGGTGTTACCTACCTGTCCCACACCTGAGTATCACTAACAACATCTAAGGCTGCCTTCACTCCTCTGTTGTGGTTACCTCGATCTGTTTGAAGCAGTTTGGGGTGTTAGAAATGCTGATCTATGGAGCTGAGGTAATGCTGGAGAAAGTTAGTGAGGTGGGTGGCACAATATAAAATATAAGAGGTTATTTCATGAAATTTTGCTGAGCTGCTTGGGACTTTCTTATGTCAGCTATAAGGGCAGGGCTGCAGCCATGCTTCCAAGAGTGTCAGATGCACCAATGCACAAAAAGGTATATTTCCAGTGAGAACTAGCAGAGGAGAAGACCTGTGCTTGAAGCTTGCAGAGAGACTCTTGAGGATTCCTCAAGACAAGTGAGTTCCCTCTTCATACATGGATTTTGGATCTTGCTGCTGTTAAGGATGATGTTTCCTCCCCAGCTGGTGCCTTTGCTGGCCACAGCAGCCACTGGGATTCCTGGGCAGGCATTTCTTTATTGACAGCTGTGCCAGAATTCCTGGTCTGCTCCCTGCTATGCCAAGGCAGATTGGATTAATCAGACTATGGTAAACCTGTTGTGAATGTTTCAGCCTTCACTGGACTTGCCAGTTGCAGCTCTGATTGCACCCCTACTGCTTGTTTGACTGCCTGGTCACTCCCAGAGAGGGCCCAGGGATGTCAAGTTAATTTGCAGCAGCGAAAGTAACATTAATCCCACCTTTCATTTTTGAGACATACAGTTAGGGAGCAAGGAAATGAATTTCTTGTCCCTTAAATACGAAATGTCTCAGAGAGGAGAAACTGAGTCTGTTGTCATTGGGGCCATCCTATTTCTCAGCACAAACCCAGTGTACGTAATACCTAGTAATGATTGTGCTGTACCCTGCTGAGATGGGGCAGGGAATGAGAATTAGTGCTGGTGAAACTTCATTTCAGACTATGCCTAGCCAGTCCATGTCTTCAATTATTTCATAGTTGCCTCATTGTTGGATGTGAATCTTCAAGGATCCTTGGCCTCACTTTTACGGCTTGCTGTCATGCTTGGCTCAGTGCCATGGGTACTGGGTTTAGTTGTGAGGGAATGCTCTGCACTTCCATCAGCCCAAAATCTGCTAGAGAGGTGCAGGTGTCCCCATGCCTTGCCACCTGGCTATCTGACAGCACTTCATTGTGTTCATAATGGGATGTTCTCATCTTCCTTAGCACGCTGTTCTCAGGCTGATGGGACTGGAGAATAATGTGCTCGGATGAGTTGGAGGCAGCCAGCCCAGCCAAGTTTCTGACAGTGACGAAAGGTCTTGTGCTGCCTGCTTGCCAGCAGCCACAGCAGCACAAAGAGAGGGCTGTGTGCTCGAGCTGTCTGTTTGGGTTTGTAACAGGAGTGTGTGTGCAGCCAAATGGCTTCTTCAGCTATGCTCAGATAATCCCAAATGTGTGAACAAACCCAAGGCTTGCTGCTGCCCCACCAGTCTGCTCCATGCTGTGTCCTTTGTGAGATGGGAGCACCAGGGGAGCCAGACACTGAGGAGCTTCCAGTGTGCATATCACTGGTAACTCTCTGACATCCTTCTCTCTGCACTGGAGCTTGGTGGGTTAATATTCCTGGTTTAACACCCAGCTCCTTTCTTCATGTCAAAGCCCTGCAACTTGGTGGCTCATTCCAGAGCACTGTCCCCACATGCTTTGTCAGTGTTGTGCGGATGTGGGACAAGAGGTGTGGAGGATGGCACTAGACCATGCCTTTGGGTCAGGAGCTGGAGGTTGCACCAGGGAAGGTGGTACTCTGGTCTGTATCTGCTTCTTGGCCCAGGCACTGAGCTTCAAGACAGCCTAAACAGGAGCCTTTGTCTCTGCTTTATGTCTGTGACATCCAGCAGCTTTCAGCTGTAGCCTGTCAGAACTGAGAATTTGAGGAGTTTGTCTCCCATGGGCAACTTCCAGCACTTGTCTGGAGGTGCAGCTAGAAGAAGCAGGCCTGTCTATGCAACACGAGTCTGTATGGAGTTTGCCTTTTTATTCTGAGCCCATGCTTTCTTAGGAAGTCTTTAGTGGCCTGTCAATCCAAAAGGGTTAAACAATCATTACTGCATTGCAGGAACAAAGCTCAGTGATAGAGATGAGACTTTTCTGGGGTTGGTCCAGGACTGTCAAAAGATAAGGAGCAATGTCCTACCATGGCTCTCCCACTTTCTTGCCCATGTGCCAAGCATGTTTCTGTAATGTGTATTTTTCCAATCAGAGAAGTGTGTCTGCGTGTGGGTAGAATGGAGTTTAAAAAAATCCAACAAAAACACAGCTGAAGTTCTCCCATGCTAGTGTCTCTGGGGAGGATGGAACAAAGGTCTGCCTGCACCATCAGCACCAAGAGTGACTGACAAGACAAAGCTCTTGAATACCACAGGGATCAGAGCAGTGTGTGAGCCTGTGCAGGATGAGTTTGAGAAGGGCTAGGATGTACTTTTATCAGCATTTCTTGTAGCAGTGATCCTTATGAAAAAAAAAAGTGTAGCTCTGAAATGTTCATCCTTGCTCCTGTGCTGCCTGCCTTGTGTTGCTGGTACAGCTGTTCAGGCAGCTGTGCTGTGGACTTGCTCAGGGACTATTGCAGTTAAAAATAACACTTCCCTCCCACCCTCCCGTTCTCTCTTTTGTTATTGTTGTGGTTGGTTGGTTGTTTTTCAACAGTCAAGAGCAAGTGCTGCTTCTTAAATACATGGCAGTGATAACAGCCCTAGATTTGGGCAGACTGGCTCTGTGCTGAGGTGTCTTTGATTGGCTCTGAGCTCATGGTAAGGCTTGAACCTCTGAGTTGTATCCTTCCAGCAAGCCAGATTATGCTTCTTGTGAGCAGAAGGTGGTTGTTCCAAAATCATTGAAGGAAACTGAAGTAGTATTAGGGATCACAGAATTAGTCTCTAGGGTAAGATTCTCTTGTCCTGTCCTGTAAAAAGCATGTGTTAGTGACCACCAAGCGCTCTGGGTTTGTCACCTGTGAGTAGCCCTGCTGGCCGTGACTCAGCTGTGACTTTTCCAGTTCTGTGGCTCAAGGCAACGTTTCTTTCTTTGTACAGAAATGGCCACTGGAAGCATTTCAGTGCTATTGAGTTTCGTATCATCTTTCCTTTTTAAAAAGAAGTTGCAATGAAAAAAAGCAACAACAAAACCTTAATTACACCATCCGAATTTGTTCATGCTTAAAGTGGACCACTGTGGGATCGTATAAATAACCTTTGTCCTCATCTCCACCCTGCTGCATGTCACTGTCCTTCCCTGAAATGTTTCTCTGGCTGTTAGGGGCTTTTGCCATCTTACAACACCTTTCAATGCAGACTAAACCAAAAATACCATTGAATATGGTAAAGCTTTATCTGATCTCTTGGTACAGACAACTAGAAACTCTTCCAGATATTTTGTGAGGATGCCTGGGTGTGGAGTAATGTCTTGATGCTTGTCTAGTGCAGCATATGCATCTGTGAGAAAAGGGGAGGCTTGTGTGATTGTGGCTCAGGAAAATGCAGTTACTTTCTCATTTCCTTTGTGGTGATGGAAATGTTTTATCTTCTGACTCTGAACCCTTTCACAAACAGAATCCTCATAAATTCCCTTTGTACTTTTGATTCATTCTGGAGGTTTTGGGATTATTTTGAGTTCATCTTTTAGGCTGTGCCTGTGCTCTGCTAAAGAGAAATCTTGGTCTTCCCCAGAGGTTTTGCCAGTGGAGTGCAGCAGGAGAAGTTTGTACTTCCCTCTGTGGCATCAGAAGCACCTTGAAATTCTCTGATTTGTGATGTGTTTCATGTGGGAGATATTCGCCTCTGTGGGTGCTGTTAAGCTTCTTAGCTTGTCACATTAAGGGAAAATAAGTGACAGACCTCTCTAGGGTAAATTTTTTGGTGCCACTGCCTTAAACTCCCTTTGAAGCAGGCAGATATGTGAAAAGGAGCCCCATCCTGTGGTCTGGGGGGACAGGTCACTGTCTGTGATTCACAGAGAAGCTGATGTGAACCTGCTACCAAAAGGCTGAGCCTAATACTGTGTGTCTGTCCCTGTCACAGTATGTATGTGGCTTATGTTTTGTTGCCTCTCGTAACAAGCTAAAAATACACTCTGGTGTTTTTCTAGTGTAGGTAGAGCATTCCTTTGGAAGCTCAGGTGGGAAAGTGATAGGCATTGGCAAAAATCTGCTACTTTTAAACTGGTGCCAAAGGGAGTTTGTCTGTTTCCCATTTCACTTGTCTCAAGGTCATTTTCAGCATCTTTTGAAGAAGCTGTACTTATCCCTGCCCATAATGCTGTGGTTGATCCTGTATCTGTGTTCTAGGTGCAAATCCAGCATCTGCACTTTAAACATTCAGTGAAGCTTACAGGAAACAACTGAGAATGATGCCTGAGCTGGTAGAAATGCCTTGCAGCTGAGCCTTGGAGCTCAGTCTGCTCAGCTTTGGAGAGGTGCCAGTGTGCACCTCTTTGTGCCACGAAAATACTGTTCTCAAACTCTTTAACCTGGCACAGAAAGTCACAGTAAACACAAATACTTGCCCTTGGTTTTAGCTGAATGCAGTCAGTGTGGGCATTGGTATAAATATATATCTTCTTTTTGAATGGAATGCAGAGGCTTGTACATAAGGTCTGACCCAATGGTAGCATGGACAATTCTGAAGTAGAGGTTGAGGGGAGAGTGGAGGAGGCATTTTATGCTGACAAGGACAAAGAAGCACACAAACACAAAAGTAGACATGATGGCAGAAGAGGGGAAACAGAAGTCCAGATCTTGGCTGATAGAAAGTGTGTCAGAAGTCCATATGTCTCTATGCTCCCCTGACTGCCACAGCTTGTTTGATGCTTTTTTGTTTGTTTTTGTTTTTTCTGATGCTAATTCTCTTTGCTTTTTTTCCCTGTTTAGTATGTCGAGATTTCGCTATTCTGGAAGATCATACCTTGGCCCATAATTTACAGGAACAGGAGAGTAAGTAGCAATGATCTTCAGAACAAACTGAAGCAAGCTTGTCCCAAGAGATACCTGGCTTTATTTGATTTTGCTAAGAAAAATGCTTCCTGCTTCTATTTAATTTTTTTCTGTTGAATGGAATACAGTTTATTATTACTGTCTTCACTATCCTGTAACGCTACGCTTCGCTCTGCTCCAGCTTACATTGTACCCCAGAGATAGTTGCATTTTGTATTTCAATTTTGTGCTCTCCTTTAGAGTTGAGTTTGTTTATGCCATTTAATGATAAAATTGCATGTAGGAGTGCACCTGGGGTTTTGTTGCTGTGCAAGGATTTTAGAAATGACTAGCAGTTTTAGAAGGTTCAAGTTTTATAGTTTGACCTGAAGTACAAGCAGAAGTCTGTTTGTTTACTTACTTCAGAATTGCCAGTCTCTGCTTTTTGAAAGGAGCCTTCCTTTTCTGACATTTTGAGGTAGGGCACCTGTACACTAGAAGGGTTTATAAAGGAGAAATAAAATTACAGCCAGGAACTTCAAAGTGATTGGTGCTTTTTTTTTTTTTTTTTAACATGCTTATCTGTTTATTTGGGTATGTTTACATTGCAGTTTCAGGTGTGGTGGCCTCTCTAATCAACTTCTCACTAGTTTGGTATCTGCCAGTACCAAGTGCTAGTGCCATTCCTGCTGCTCCACCAAGGGTGCAGCTGCTTGTGCCCTTGGTCTTGGAACCTGAGACCACTGAATTAAAGATGACTCTGGGCTGCAGCTCGTGTAGCCATTTTTTCTAGCAGGCAATATCCATGTATGGTAAAGGACTCACTGGAGCACTAAGTTGCTCTGTTGCTAAATATAAAGGTAGTGAGATTTTTGGAACTGATTCTGCTGCGAGTGAAAGGAGTTTTCTTCTGTAGACATTCCTGAGAACAAATTATAGAAGTATCCATGAGAAGTGGTTTAGATTCAGCTCATCCCTGGCTATTGGTGGTCCCTCCCAGACCCACTTCATTTGTCTAGGGTAATTTTCCATGATCAGAAAATGAAATTCAGAGTCTAAAACCTATTTCCTATAAATCTGGATGTGTTAAGATATGCAGAACTTGTTTTGGTAACAGCCCCCTCAGTGCTGAAAAGAGGCAATCTCAAGCTGCTAGCATAATTTCAGTTCAGGACTTCCCCACCTTTAGAGAGATTGCTTGGTGTTTCCCTGCCAAGATCTGTCTTCCTTTCTGGGCTGGAATCTCCCTCCTACTTGGTTTATCTTGTTCACACAGTGAAGTTCTGCAGCCTGATTTGAGGGTTCTTGTCTGTGTTTATTTCCAGTTGAGCATCACTTGGCCACAAATGTTCAGCGTAATCGTCTGGTACAACATGACTTGCAGATGGCCAAGCAACTGCAGGAAGAAGAGGATAAGAAAGCCCGTGCTCAAATCCAGAAACACCAAAAAGACTTGTGAGTTTGTGCTGGAGATCTTGGAAGGGGAATGCTAGTTCCATTTGGTCAGATCAGGAATGTGAGCTGCTTGATTTGACAGTGTGTGGGGTTCAACAGCCTTTTGTTTCTTTTTTACTTGGGCTGTCTATTGCTGTGAAAGTATTGATACCAGGCTCTGGCACAGAGGAACGAGAACAGGGTGGGAGCAGGTGGCCCTGGAGCCCATCCTGCCTTAGATACTGTTGTGCATCAATCAGAAGGAGCCTTCCCATTGCAGTGTACAAATGGGGTAACTTGGCCACTTGTTGTTGTTGACCTTGTCCCTGGCTGAAGTTTGAGAGTGAAGGAACTGTGCCACAGAAATACCCAGTGCTACAGGGGAATCTCCCTCATGTGGAAATTGTAGATATTGGTGTTCCATTTATATATAAAAATATATATAAATGTTTATATATATAAATATATATATTTATATATTCCCCTGTGCGTGATGAATGCTTTTGAGGAGCTGGGTGTGCTGCTTTTTGGTGTCCTGCTGCACTGACAGCTGAAAGCTCCTGCTTGTGCTCGTGTATATTCAGTGTAAAATGACCTGGGAAGGGGAATTGCTGCTCCAGGCTGGCTCCATGGGATGGGTGTTGGGGGACAGGCCTTCTCTTGCAGTCAGTGACTCCTGCAGCAACTGTGGGAGGGTGTTTGAGGGGTGATCCAGTTTGCTCTGCAGGTTTGCTCACCACATCTTAACCCTGTGGTCTGTGGTTTGGCTCTCTGTGCCACAGCTCTCAGCTGTGGAGCTGGTGCAGAAGCGAAGCATGGCAGCATAGGGCAGAGCAAACTGTGCTTTCCAACCCAGAGTGGACTTGCAGAGTGTTGGATATAACAGATGATTTGTGTGACAGGGCTCAGCCAGATCCCAGTTGTGAGAGGATGGGGAACCCTGCAAATACAAGGTCTGCAAGGCAGGATGCATCTCCCAGCAGCTGTGCTGCCTCCTGGCTTTTGGTGGGCTCTGGGATGCCACCCAAGGTGCAGTTGGTGGTGGGTCACAGAGCCTGGGTGGCTCATCTGACAGGAGCAGTGGCAGCAGAAGAGCTCTGTGTTGCAGATGTGGGAGATACAAAACCGGCTTCAAAGCAGCGGCTCATGAAAGCTTTGAAGCTGGGGCGTGACAGATCAGCACACTGGGACAGACCTTATGACATATGTATCTCTCAAGTCTGTGCTTTTTTTCAATAGTTTTGTTTTTATTACCAATTAGAGATGTGAGTGAGTAAATGACAACATAAAAATTGATTTTGTATGGCAGACATGATTCCTCTTGCTGGGAGCTGCAAACAGTTTTCTTGTTGTAGGACTCTGTAAAATGGGATTTACGAACTTTGTGAGCCAAAGCACAGGCAGAACTGCTGATGTAAAATCTTGTGTCAGCAGCAGTTCTGGTTCTGAGAGCAGGAGCTCTTCTGCAAAAATAATAAAGGAAGTTGGAGGCATCCTTTTGTAATTGGATCTTTTTCTTCCTTAATTCTTTGTACATTCCCACTGTCTCTTCCTTGTCTGAGAGTAGCATGTTCTGGCAATAAAATAATCCCTGCTGTTGCTTTCTGTGTCATCTAGGACAGTTAGACACTACAAGGTGATGGGAGGAATAAGAGGGCAGAACTAAGGGTTCTTTAGAAACAGGAAACATGAAAGCTCTTCTAATTTATTTGCTTTCTTCTCTCATTCAAATCCTAATTAATCTCTGGAAGACTTTGTGAAGATAAATGAGAGAATAG
The DNA here is from genome assembly GCA_013399455.1 of Anthoscopus minutus. Taxonomy (NCBI): domain Eukaryota; kingdom Metazoa; phylum Chordata; class Aves; order Passeriformes; family Paridae; genus Anthoscopus; species Anthoscopus minutus. The sequence continues at coordinate 602,628 of VWYI01044903.1, forward strand.
AAATATTTCTTTTTAAGAATTCAGGGAAGCCTCAAATTGAATTTCGTTCTTTAAAAGCATCTCTCACATCTAGCTGAGCAGCCTGCACACTGCTAAGCATAGTAGCAAGATTACTAAAATAAAATAGTGTGAAAATATGTTCTTTCCCTGTTTTGCTCCCAGTGCTGTGATAGTTCTGTTGCACTGATATGAACAGTTCCCTTAACATTCCCCTTTTTTTTTTCCTCATCTGGCAACAACTAGTAGCTGCAGTCACTGGGAATGGGAGGGAGCTTTCTGATCACACAAACCTTTAGTTTTATAAACTGATGTAGAGTTTTTTCCCAGCATTCTTAACACTCCTGGCTGCCCAGGAGTGAAGGACACATGAGAGTGGGATTTCAGGAATTCTGGGGTCTGATGGGCACCAGAGCTGACACTAAGGAAACTGAACCACAAGAAGAGCTGCCAAGGCTCTTGAACCTATTTTCTTATGCTCACACAAGTTACTACATTATGTTGACTGACTAATCAAGTCTCAGTATTTAATTACTGCTAAGCAATAAACCCCCAAATCTAATCCTCTGTGGCTGTTGAGTTCTTAGGAATTGATGTGGAGTATTCCAAGATGTGTCACAGAAGGAAGAAAATGTTTTTGTTTGCAATACTTCTGGTGTTCTTTGCTGCTAATGAAGAGGCAGTGACCTTGTTGCCTTGGCTGTGAAAGATGATTAGTTGTTTTTCTGTCCTGTTTGTCTGCAATACGATGTATTTTAAGCATTTAGCAAATCAGTTTGTGCTGATAAACTTGGCACCTTAGCTCTGCTCACAGGTGCCAGGGGAACTGGAGACGTGCAATGCCTTGATGTGTCTGACCTTTCTAACTTATTTTCTACCTAGTTTCATGTCCTCAGAGCCTGGGGTTGTAAAGGATCCACTGCCAGGCTAGCTGACAGCCTGCTCCCTAGGATTTGCTTATTCAGCTATTGTTTTGCTGGGAGCTGTGGTTTACTGCTGGTTCCAGGTTTGCCAAGGTCCCTTTTTAAAAAGCAGGCTCAAGAACTAGATGTGCTACTGTGTGAACTCCTGTGGCTTTGAAGAGATCTGTCCCCAGAGTCAAATGAAACTTACATAGGCACCTGAAAAAACTGCCAGGTTTTATTACCTACATGAAAGAAACTGATATCATAAGATGTTTAACCTATTGATAACTCCAGCCTGATTGCAGGTCTGCTTTCAAGGAGCTGTTGACAGAAATAGTCTTCTTTTCCTTCCTGCTCTGTTTGTCTTTTTGTTGCCTATGACAAATGAGTTGTTTCTTAGTGACATCTGTCATCTAAACCCTTGTGTTGCAATGTCCTTCCTCTCCACCCTTGCCACATATCCACTCCTTCTGCTTCTTCTTCTATCCACTTTCTGTAAAAGAAGGCTCTGTTGTGCCACTGCTGCTCCAGCCATGTCACATTTCTTGGTTTTGCAACAAAAATGCTTGTCTGCACTTAAAAGTGTTTTAACTTCCTCTTCTCATGTCCTAGATTCTCTCCCAGTCCTTTGCCTCCAGATTCACTAACTCAGTTATGCCCAGATTCTCGCTCAAACCTAGAACTAGTTACTACAGCCCACGTAGCACAGCTTTGACACAGCTCAGTCTGCTTCAGTTATTTGCTTGTCTGCCACTCTTGGTAGTCTTCCCATCACTTACCCGATCATTGTCAGTGTATTCTTCAGAAGATTGTTTTAATAAAGCAGGCTCTGCTTCGTGCTGTTCCCAGCTGTTCTCCTCCTGTGTCTTGCCTTTCAGTAGTTGTGATTGTGGGGATTGACTCTTCTGACCTGTTTAGAGCTGCTCTTTAGCTCAATCTCAACAGTGCTGAAAGAGAGAGCTTTTAGTCTTTCTTTTCAAATCCCCCAGCCCATTTCTGAATTGCCCTGAGGACTCCTTGGCCATTGTTCCAGCCTGTTTGCTGGACATCAGAGCATGCTGCTGAGAGTGGCACTGTTCTTGCAGACGCTTTCCAGCCTTCCTGGTCTGTCTGCACAGCCAAAGCTCTCATGTGTCAATTGCTCTGATCTCTCCCTGTCCCCAGTTACTGCACTCTTCTGTTCCTGTATCCTTACTGGCACTGTGGCAATGGCTCCTTCCCCCTTTTTTTGACGCATGTTGCTCCACTGCTCTTGGCACTGGTCCTGCTCTTGTGTCTCGTCCCACCTCAGTGACATTTCTCATTCATTGCTGAGCTGTCACCTCCAGCCTCCACTTGGCCTATGTACCATATTCCTGCACTTCCTTCTCCTTGGCTTACATTTGAAAGTCACTTCCCAGAAATGCCTGCACTAACCATATGCCTGAACTCCTCCTTTGATACCACATGTACAAAAACTCAGCAGAATTAGGTTGTTTGCAGACTCCTGAGTACTACCTTGGCCTGCCCTATTTTGTGGTACCTATCTCCTTTCTTAGAAATCTGCCCATGAATCTCTTTTACTTTGTACTCTGTGGATGTTTTGGGAAGTATTTTCTAGATTTAGCCGCCAGTAAGTACAGGGAGTCCTGGTCCCTGGTGAGGATTCATAGCTCTGCACTAACACTGAGTAATAATTCTTTTGTGTAAATCAGGTGGATTTTTTTTTAGCTCTTTTATCCCTTTCTCCAGGCTGACTGATGCCTGTGACTTCAGCTGCCTATAATCCCTGTCTCCTTGCCTTCTAGGGAACGACAGGACTGCGAGATTGCTCAGGAAATCCAAGTGAAGCTTGCGTTTGAAGCGGAGGAGCGCCGCAGGCAAGAGGAAAAAGATGAGGTAACCTTTAAAGCTGCAGGGATGGTAGGCCTATTTGTGGCAGCCCTTTCAGGGCAGACATTTCTTGGCCAGTAGCCACAGGAGTTGGCTTGCATAGTAGCAGTCCTTGTCCTGACAGATCTCTGTATGCACAGAGATTTTGGGGAGTCCTGTTACAGGAATAAGATACAGTCATAGTACTCACACTCAAGGGTCATAAGGGTTGTTGATGCCAGTGGCCTTGCTGATGAAGAGGGCAGGTAATAGGTAAGTCTTGCTGAGGAGTTTATTGCCTTCCTGTAGGAAGATGTAATTGTTTATACTCTCTGAGACCTGCTTGCTTTCTCAAATGCAAGAAGACAGGTACAGCTCTTGGGAGAATCCTGGGCTGTGATTTCTTTGTCTTTGATGCAAAGATTTCAGCCATTTGTTTCTGGCTTCTTCAATGTTCAGTTTAGTCTTTCACAGCCTCAACACCCTGTTACAGTTTCTAGCTAGCAGATTCCTTTTGTGACTTCAGAATGTTTCTCTGCTGCTTTTGCTTGAGAGTGGGTGCGGTTTGTTCATAGTGTAGGTAGGATGTTGCTTGTTGGTCACCTCAGTGGGCCAGCCTGTCAGATTGAATTTTCAAGAAACCCAGAATAGAGGAACACCTGTGAGAGCCTGGAATGTGTCCCCATTTTTGACTTCAGATGGTTTCCTAAGAAGCCTGAGTTGTCTCAAGACGTTCAAGAGGCACCTGGTAGCATTCTCTCTATAGGAAGGGTTTGAACACAAGGCTGTATTTCCTGGAAGAGCCTGAAATAAGAACCTGCCCTTACCTGACAGATGCATTATAGTTTTTTGCAAAACTTCATTTTCTTCTTCTACATTAATTCCAAGCAAGTACTGAAAGGCTGCCCAGACAGATGGGAAGGGCTTCCAAGAGGAGCTTGTGGTAACAGGGTGGGAGGACCACTTTAGCTATAGGATTTGTGCTTAAGAGGTAGTATTCTGTCATATTTTTTATAAGGAAGGTGAAGGAGATGCAAAACTAATGTTGACTTATGGAATTGCACCTTTCCTTGATGCTTTAGGTAAAGAAATGCAGGTATGTCAGTGGTCTGACAACAGGTCTTTGCAGCCTGTCAAACCAGCTTGCTGACCATCTTCTGCTGTTGGGAGCAGGCTTCAGCTGACTGTGGCTTAAAGCAAGGAGAAGTCATAAATATTCTATCTCTTCCTGCTGGTATGTGGGAAGTTCCCAAGTGTGGCTGACATGTAGCTGAGGGCTGAGGCAGATCCTTTCTGGAGTGCAGGGTTTTTAAATGAATCACTAAGCCTGACTGCCCTGCCTGCTTATGAATCCTGTTTGTAAGAAGTGGTTTGTGTGGATTTGCAGGTCCTGAGCTGTCTCAGTCCTGGAGATAATGTTCTTTAGCTCATATACTTACAGATTTACTGTACTTGCTGGACAAGTTACCCTTGTCATAGGAGGGAGTTTGTAGAGGTTTGTATTGTTTTGTTTTGAAGCTTTTTTTTTTTTTCTTGGAGGAGCCTGTTGCATCCTCACATTTTTTCACAAAGCTGTTTTCAAATCAGATCTTACCTGAATCCTGAAATAACAGTTTGTACTTGTGCAGCCATCCAATGTCCTCCAGTACTGGCTTGGCTCTGGTGAGTGTTGACTCTTAGTTTGCATTTCAGCCATGCCTTTCCTGCCTGCAGTGTCCACTTTACATGCATGGCTCTGTAAAGGTCCTGAGGATTAGGAAGGCTTAAATGAATAGCATCCAAAGGGGCAGCATGCCCTGCTGGTATCTCCCAGCTTTGCTCCCTAGCTCCAGACTGGCTTCACTGACTCACAAGTTCCTGGGCCTCGAGGAGCAAAACCCAGGGAGCTGTTTGCAGTTCCTAGGCCTTGTTGGTCCATTAGTCATCTCAAAGGAAAACCAGTCAGGAAAATGGAGTGCTCTTCTCTTTGGCATATCTACCAAAACTGACAGAAGACAAACAGCTGCAGTCCCCTCTGAGCTCCTGCCTTGTGCCTAGTTTGCTCTTCCTAATGTCCTTTCGATTTTGTTTTCCTTCAAGTCTCTGTCTGTCAAACTGATGCATTTCTTTGCCTGGCATCCTGTAGTGCCTGAAAATTACAGCCAGTGTGGAGTTCATGGTTTGCTCTGGGAACTCCTTCCAGTCAGAAGTGCCTTTAGCTGGACAGTCTTTGCCTCTGTGTTTTTCTTTCCCTGGCAGAGTGCAGGGGTGAGATCCAGCTCCCTCCCGTGACTTCCAAATCCTTGTTGAAAGCCTGATCTTGCACACACAGTCCCTTCTGCCCTGCTTTGGCCATTAGGGCTTAGCAGGCTTGTGTGCAGGAGCAGGAACCTGTGAATTTGCCGTGGGGTTGGAATTTCAGCAGTGGGCCTGGGTGAAGTTGAATACTGGTTGCTGACATGGTCTCCCTTGTGTCACCCATTAATTTGAAAGCCTCATCCAGCCCAGGGGTTGAATTTGAGTCATTGTTGTTGCTGTGTCTGAAAAATTAAACTTTTTTTTGGTAACGATTCTAATAATTGAATAAAGAATTTAATTAAAAGAATCTGGGGATACTTTTTAGTGTGATTTAATGTCTGTTTTCTTTCATCTCTGCAGGATATTGCCCGTTTCCTACAACAGAAAGAACTGCAGGAAGAAAAAAAGCGCAAGAAGCACTACCCAGAGTCCCAGGGACACACAGGCTATGAAGAGAGCTATTATGCAGAAAATGGAGGTATATTTCTGCAAGATAAAAGGTCAAGATCATGGCAGTGTAAGGTGAACTTCGTGATCTGACAACCAGTTTAGGAAACTCCCTTTATCCTACAGTCCTGCATTTAGCACTGTAGCATTACATCAATTTCCAGGGTTAGAATCAGATTATTTTATAATCAGGAAAAACAACAAAAATTTAAAAAACAACAAAAAACCCCATAGAAAACAATTTAATAGTTTTTGTTGTCTTTGAAAGTGGCTTCAATGACAGGGATAAAGGAGTGTGGTGTGAGCATGTGCAAGTACAGTCACACATGCATGTTTTAAAAGTGCTTGTGGAAAAAGACAGTGGCTGATAAGGCAGTTACTGCTGTGTGACACCAAGGATGTGGGGGTGAAATGCTGGTGAAATTCCATGCTTGCATTCAAAGAGAGACGGTTCCATGTGCTCATTTGTGATGCTGGCACAGCTACATGAAGGAATAAATGCTGGTTCATGGACATGTGTTTCAAAAATAGCTCCTTGCAGGTATGTACCCAAGCTGTAAAATTAGCACAACTGCCTTGAATGACTTACTGAAGAACAAGGTCATCTCCACAGAATGTTTCTGCTGTGATTGTCATCTGGGAGTGTACAGTATGGAAATGATTTGATCCACAGTGCTCTATTGCTTCCTTTTGGTCAGCTTCTGTGATTGAATACAGACCTTCTTTAAACTGGCAGGAGAGAATCAGGGTGTGTTTAATTATAAAGCAATCTGGGGATGGCTTTTCTGTGCACTGGTGGTGGTTCCTGTGTTCTTTCTTCTAAAATGTGGTGGAGAAGATTGGTTGCTTTTGATTAACAGATTGTGAAGATGAAGATCAAACTTAATTTCTCATTTTAACATCAATGCCATTGGCAGTTTTAAAGTCTTTTATTTGAACTTGCACAGAGTATTTTAGTTTCAATTTGGAAGAAGTTCAAAGATAGCCAAGAAAGTACAAAGCACAAAGTTCAAAAGTGCAAAACAGTAACCAAGTGAAAACTTCACTATCACAGGTCTTGCTACAAGTACAAAGCTGGGAAAAAATGATCCTGGAGTCCTTTGGCCAACCCGCACTTCAGGTTTTCAGAATTAAATGGGAGGAATCTGAAAAAAATGCAGCATAGGTAACAGTGTGCATGCAGAGATGGTAGGACAGGATGGATTTTGGAGAGCAGGACATCTTGTGGGTCTGAGTCTTCTTCCTGCAATAATCCATAGTTTTGAAGGTGAGGTAGGAGGTGTTTTCATGACCACTCATAGCAGTGCTTCTCTTGATTAGCATAACTTAAAAGCACTGGATTTTATTCCTGGATCATCTAGCTTGTTGTTCTGGGAGCTCTTAATTACTTGAGCACCATTTGATTAGGCTTCAGAACCCTTGGTTTCTATTTTCCTCCTTAGCTGTGAATTGAAACAAAAAACACTTGCTGTGTTTAAGTTTCTTTTGTTCTGGTGAGAGTGGGGTGGGTGTTTGGGGCTTTTTTCTATTGCTTGAGACTGAGGTAAAATTTATCCACATCCAGGAGGAATGTGGATTAGGCCTATGCTCCAAAGCAGTCTGAGCTCTTTAAAAGTGGAAAAATAAACACAAGAAAAGGCAGAGTTCCTCCCAGCAGTGTCTGTGCCATGAAAAACATTTTTTTATTCACTCCATCACTTGCTGCTTCAGGGAGTAACACCAGGGTCTGTGGAGTGTTTACATGGGCCCTGTGGAAGGTGCCACAGGAACCAGCACCTGCTGATGAATTGATCACCCTGAAATACCCAAAAAGCAAATGTTCTGCTTGGGTTGTCTGGCATGGTTGTGTTACCTGCAGCAATCCTTTCCCAGCCCAGCCAGGCTTTGCTTTTTTGTGTTCTGCTCTCTGCTGTTGTGTTTATTGAGCTTTCCTCAATGACAAAATTCAATTAATTTTTAGTCCCTTGTGAGTATTGTTCAAAAGATGATTCTTGCTTTCAAGCTCTGGTCTCTGTTGTTCAGTAAGTCACTTGGATTGTATGTTTGGGTACTTGTTTTCTATAAATAATATGAGTGATCTAAAACTGAACAGAAAAAATCCAGCCAGTTAAAGAGCAACCAGAGGAGTTCCTGTTACAGTTCTTGGACTTTAAAAATACACCTGTTCTGGATAAAAGTCACACAGACTTGTTTTGAAGGTGGATTTTCTGTAGGCTCTATTTTTACTGGCTCTGAAAAAGTTTTTTCTGAATAGAACGATTCTAAGGGAACGTTCAGTTTTGGTGTGAGATTTGTTTTTCTCCCTCTGAAATCTAGATGGATTGTGAGACAGAGCTGTTCATTAAAACAGAATGCAATTCATGTGCAGTGAAATCTATTTTAAATATTTTGAGATACTCTAAAACAAACTCTGGACAGTTGAGAGGAAAGTCTGCTGCTGCAGGGTGTTTTTGGCAGGGGATTGTGTGTGTAGTTCTGTTTCAAATCAATCTCTGCTTCAAGGCATTTCTTTAATTCTGAAAAGCTGTTTTAGAGAGATAATAGTTCACTCAGTGCAATGACTTTACTTAGCAAATAGGTTAGTTGAAAAAATAAATCAGTTAGTAGATTGTATGCAGGCAGACTGCTGCATCCTTGTAGCTGTTTCAGGTTTATTACTGAAACTAAAAAAGAGAAATTTTCTACCAGCTTTCTGGAAAGCATGGAGGAAACAATCCCACAAAAAGCTGAGCAAGCAGCTTTTCTAGCTACAATGCTGAGGTCAGGAGCCTGGGTTTTGTGAAGTCTTATTCTACCTTAAAATTTCTATCCATAACTGTCTTTGCTTTCAGAGCTGAAACTTCTTTTTAGACAATGAATAAGTTCAGGCCCTGAAATTTGTGGGTCTGCAAAAGATATGTGACAGTCTGTGGTGGAGGATGTTTGGACGCTGCAGCTATCCTGTTCTTGTATTTAAAAGCAAAACAAAAAGCCCTATCCTACCTCTTTACTTCCTTTCTGCTTTATGTAGGTCTTTTCCCCCAGTTGATGAGACTGTTTTTTTCTGATGAAAAGCCTTGTGCCTGAAGTCAGGGCAAGGTACCTGTGCTTTTATGCCAGGGTCCAACCTGACCACTCTGCTCGGCCCTATGCCTCTCACTGTCTCCCAACCTTTCCTGCCTCCTGTGCCCATCTTTGCAAACCTTTCCCAGGTGATTTCAGCATCCTGCAGCAGTGATGTGTCATCAGGAGATGAGCTGCTCTCTTGGCTGTTTATCAGCCCCAGTTGGCATCATTAAAAGTAATTTGTCTCCATATTGACTAGTCCTTGTCTAGGAAGTGCTCAAACACTTCTGGGTTGGACCTGTGCTTTCTGCTCCAACCTTGTTGCCTCCTGTGCTGCCCTGCTAGCCAGGCTGCCATTTCACTGTGTCCCCTCTTGTATCCTGTAAGCCTTATCTGTCCCTGTTATTATTCTTTCTTGCATCATGCTTTGCCTGCATTTTCAGCACCTTGTAGCAAGCTCCTTCATCTCTCTGCTGTGAGCCTGGCCTCGAACCCCCATTAACCCCTGCACCACTAACCCCCTCCTTGTTTGTGCCCCCATTGCTCAGAGCAGCCCTGGGGTGACCCCAGAGAGCAGATTTCTGAACCTCCCAGAGCACACAGTCATGGCAGGTGCAGGCACCAGCAGAGAGAGCGCCGAGGACCCCCCTCGCCTTTGCCCGGCCGTGCCCCCAAACACGGGCACTCCACCTCAGAGGGCCGACAGAGCTCTCCTCAGCTGGGAGAGGCCAGCAATGGCCAGCAGCAGGAGCAGAAGACAGCCAGCCAGGGAAGGCCCAGGAGACATCCCAGCCTTGACCTGGAAGGAGAAACCAAGCACCGTGCCTGTGATCACAGCAATAGCTGGGAGCTGCGGGAGAGGAGGACAGCTGGCAGGGAGAAGGAGGGGAGACCTCTCAGTCTTGACCTGGAGTTGGAGCATGGATTCACAGAAGCATGTCACAGCAGAAAGCCACCAAGGCAAGACAGAGAAAAGCACTTTCCCCTCCTGGAGATGGAACTGGAGGCAGAGCAGGAGACCTGGCATCGGGGTGGCAGACGGCACCCTGAGAAACACAGATCTCACCATCATGGCCACTCATCACACAGGATGGTGCGTGATGAGAAGCTCTATGATGCTGAATATAGAGATGACCATAGGAGGGGTGAGGCAAGAGCCTACAAAAGGGCAGGACACAGGAGACACTCCCCTCACTCCCTTTCCTCTCATGCTGTGAGCCAGGGGAAGGTTGGAGACTGCCAGCGAGACCCAGGTAACCAAGTGATGGGGAAGGTGTGAGTATGTGTGGGGATGGACCTTTGTGTGCCCCATGCTGGTGTCTGAGATAGGTTTGGTTTTCTTGAAGATGCTTCTCTCCAGTATCTACCTGCAATGTGTACACAGGGAATCTTGCCCAGGTTTCTCCCTGATTTAGCAGGATTCTTCTTATCCACTAATGTTCTTGCTCTATGTCCTGACGTTCCATGGCATTGGAGAGGATGAGTAAGAAGGAATTGTTGGAAGTGGTGCCCTTGGTATCCTTTTCTTTAAGAAAACAAATTTCTCTCCTCTTTCACCCCACCAAAAAAACCACCACACCATCCCCAAAGAAAGACCCCCAAAAAACTCCAACCAACACTCAGCTTTTGTTTTTGTGATGCATTTTGTGCAGTGGCCTCCTTGTGCAGGAGTGAAAAAAGTTACAAAATCCTGAATGTTCTGTTATGGTTGTATTTTGTGGAGTTGAGATTCAGGACTGTAAGTGAGGACACTTGGCTTAAGCACTAAAAAACCCAGCAGTTTTCATCCCCTGCTTGTTGAAAACCCTGCTGGCAACTTAATTAATTCATTTTGTGCAAAGTTCACTAGTGGCGCTGGACATCCAACTGGGCTCTATTTGTAAGATTCTTGACAAATTCTGTACAAGTGGAATTTTCTGGGAAATGTGTACCTGTGTAGTTCTTGCTCAACAAGCACTTAGGGATTACAGGCTTTAAAGAACCAGATCCATCTTTCTACTTTTAAAGCCGCAGTGGAAGTAGGGGTGACCTAGTGAAAGTAGGAATTTAGAGGCTTGTATCTATGTCTGTAAAAGTGTGGAGCAGCTTATGCTTTAAGCCATCTAACTGATCTTCACATGGATAGTGAGGAAGATAATGTGTGTCTGTCTCTGGAGATACTGGGACAATTATTCTTCTTCCTCATGATATGAACACTTTCCTTAGGGAAATAGAAGGTGTTGGTCTGGTTTAGCTTTGAAATAACAGAACTCTATACTCAAAACAAGAACTGAACATTATATGAACTTCAAAAATGCTTACTTGTCTGTTTTGTCATTGAATTGTAAAATGGGTCATCCCAAGGAAGAAATTGTCTGAAAACTCATTGTCTGAGCCTGTCCCAGATAACCTTTGTATCCCATGCTGCTTCAGCAGTGTGTTCAGACTCTGCTGTGCTCATATCAAATGTTGGGCTGCTCTCTGCTGCCCAGTCTTACCACTATATCTGTATGAATGCAGAGAGTGACAAATGACAATTCCTTTGGTAGCATTGGTGTCACCAAAGATTGTTTCAAGGGACATGACCACCTGTTGTGCTGTGGAGTTGCATTTGTTATCTAAGACAGGGTGTGTCAGATACTGCTGTGTGCATAGAGAAGCCTCCCAAAGGTGTGTGCTGCACTTGGCTAAAGGTGCTCTCACACCAGCCATGTGGTGATCTGTGCGTCTCTTGAGTGGGAGGTTCACAGGTGGCTGAGGAGACAGTGGGCATCTTACTAAAGAATTTGGAGAATGGTTAAGATGATGGTTTTCTCTCAATTCTGTAGGCACTAACTTGAGGGGGATGAAACAAGGCATGTACGATGGACCCCGAATGGAACAGGAGTTGTCTGATGCAGAGATTGCTCGGAAGCTGCAGGAGGAAGAGCTCCTGGTAAGCAGAGAGGGTGCATTGGTCAACTCAAAGGAACTAAGGCAACCAGCATAGACAATTTTAATTTGGAAATCTTTAATATATGAGAGTGACTGTAAGAACTAAGGTCTTGCTGCTGTGCATTCTACTAATTACCTTTGTCTTCCATACACATGAATATGGAGTGACAGCTGGCTTCCAATAAGCTCTATATTTTTGAAATAAACACCCCAAAATTAAAGTACTGAAGCGGAGTGATATTAAATGGATGTTTCCAGGCGGGTGAAGATGGCATGTAGTCAGTGTGAGCAGTTCACAAATGAGAGAGGCCATTGCCCATCTTTGAGAGAGAAGGTACCAGAGTGAGAAATGCACTGTGGTGTGGCTTGGCAGATACATGAGGGCAAAATTCCATTGAAATGGGAGATTGGATTTGGGTTGTGAGGTAAGTATTGCAGTAGCTAAGTATATTTGGAGAGGATGATGGTTTATATTTATGGGCACTACTTGCCCTGCCCACCAGGTTAATGAGTATGATTAATTCGGAGATGTTAATTTTTTGTCTCTGCTTTTCCTTCCCCACTTTTTCTTCCCCCCAGGCTAATGAAGCAGATCAGAAGGCAGCTCAAGTAGCCCAAGATGAGGTGAGCAACAAGTCAAATACCTGTGAAATTCCTTTACTTGCAGGAGCTGCTGAACAGCCATTGTCTCCTCTGACCCTCCAGTTGTTAATGTCTCTCTTTGTAGGGGAAGGTTGGGGCTCCAGTGGGATTTTCTCACAAATGGGTTGGTGTATATGCTCAGGCTGGCCAAGCAGGGAGTTGCACTGCCTGTTGCAGCCATAACAAAGGCAGGAAGTTCATGGTTCTGTAAGAGCATTTCTTGTAACTGAGCCCTATGGGAGACTAATCAAGATGCTGTGAGTTGAACCACCAACCCGTTTAAGGAGAAGGGATAGAGGACAGAAGGGTTCTGCAAATGCAGTTCTGGTAAATCAGGGAGCTATTAGACATGCTGAATGTCACCAGTCTTAATTTTGCCCTGTCCCTTAATTTCTCATCACATGTGGATGAAGTCTTGGATTTGGACCCTTCCCATTCAGCAACTGTCCATGGGAAAAGGCTTGAATGACTCAAACCCACAGGAGCAGTAAAGTTTTCTGACAGAGTCTGTGTTTCCCTTCTAGGAAATTGCTCGGCTCTTGATGGCTGAGGAGAAAAAGGCTTTAAGAAAAGGAAAAGAAAGAGAGAAGTCTTCCTTTGAAAAGAGGAGGCATGATCAAGATTGGAAGGTATGCCAGGCTTCAGGAGGCGCCATAGATAAGGTGCTATAACATTATTCCCATTTCCAGAGGGAGGTGAATGTGTGTGGTGATGCATCTAAAGGATCTTGCTGTCTGTTATTCAGCTGCTTCCCAAGCCTTTTGGAGCCACCTTCTTGCTTAGATGCTTTGGCTTCAACCTCAAGCAAGGTAATCCTTGGGCTCTGGCCTTGGAGGATAGCACTGGATGTCACAGCACCTTGTGGTCTCCCCGGAGCACTGTCAATCTCTGGTGCAAGACCTTCCCTTTGCTGAAATCCTGGCTGCAGCAATCAAAGCAGTAGTTGGTTCTGTTTGTGTAAGGGCAATGCAGCTGCTTCAGTTGTCTCTCTGCCTCATAACTGGCTGTGTAATGAAAGTCCTGAGTCTATCATGCCTGGTATTTGTAGGAGTAACACCAGAGAGGCTTGGCTGGCCAGCATGGAAGGAGATAGGAAGGTTTTATGGTCAGCACTGCTATGGTGCTAAAGGGGATGTAGTATTAATCTTGGAGGCAGATGGTGCAGCTCTGGGGTTTTCAGCCTCACTGAGTTTCAGTGCTTGTAGGAGCACAGCTGCCTGCAGCTGGTCCTTCCTGCTTAGCCCAGCCTTGTGCACAGTCATTACACCCAGACTGTGTTCAGCCCCAGCTTTGGAACAGTCCCTTACTGCTGTCATGTTTTAGCACAAGAATTGAGTTTGGCTCAGCAAGACTGGGTTCTCTTTACTGAAAACGAGTTCTGATGCTGCCATTTGCATGTCTGGCTACAGTTAATTTTATGTGTAAACCAAGTACAGGAGGACTGCATGGATTTGTGGCAGTCCCAGTACACTGGTTGGTGTCTTGCAAGGCACACAGATGAACTGATATCCCTTCTTCCCATCAGCCTGATGCAGGCGAGTCCACACGCTCAAGGTCAAGAGAAGGGCCCGAAACTCAGCGACACAGAAGTGACAGGCCTTCAAGGTGAGCTTGAACAGGCTGGCAAGAATGGGGAATGCAGCTGGGAAGCTGAGTCTAAGGGAGCAGGTGTGGGATGGCCAGCTTGACCCACCCACAAGGGACTCGATGGGGAGCAGGGCAGTGGGGGGCACAGAGCTCCTGAGGTGTTTGGTGACATACGTCACTCGTTCTGCTCGTGGCACTCATCCATCTTGGTCCCCATGCCCAGTGCTGATGGAGATTGATGAGCTTGTGCAGTGACATTTGTTAAATGCCAGGGAAACATTGAGAGGGTTAAACAGCTTCTGGGGATGTGAAACCAAATGTCATCTCTGGGCAGGAAGGCGTAATCACCATGACATTTGCACAGCTGCTCCCTTGCTCCCAGTTAAGGCCTGTACACAGCTTCCCCTGCTGCATGTGAGCACCACTCTGCAAGCAAGAGCATTGTTCATCCCAAGCTGGGAACATGCTGTAGCCCAATGCTGCTTTTGAATCCCTTGATACTCTGGCTCAATGCTCTTCATGAGGTACTAAACCTTGGAAGTGACCCCAGTGGCTTTGATTTCCATTCCAGAAAGGAACCTAGAAATTCTTGTTGAACTTGCAAAAGACACAGCAAATGGAATGTGCAAGTGGAAACTGAGAGAGATCATATTAAAATACTCTGGGGTAAAACTGTGCAAGCATTAACCACTTTAAAATGCTGCCCTTTTAAATGAAGTTGGCAGCAAACTTCATAATGGAAATTCTTTATTTCCTGACAACTTAAACCATTATTAAATGAAAGAGGTCCATGACAAGCAGTAAATACTTTGATTTTTCTCACTGCAGAAACAGTAATGGGCTGTGCTTAGAGGAGCTGTTCTGCAGGCAGAGGGTCTGGGCCAGGCAGGGTTTGCATCAAACTGACAGTAACAGACCAGACAGCTGAGATGGTGCTTTTGCAACACTGTTGTGCCTTTGAGTTATTTCCCAGCACTCCTTTTACACTGTGCTTGGCAGGTCACAGCCTCTCCTGGATGACTTTGAGCACTCTCGGTATTACACGAGCCAGCCCAGCCCCTTGCGCCAGATCCCCAAACCTGAGCACTCTCCTAAAGGTAGGCCCAGCCCCAGGGCTGCCCAGCACTTGGGTTATTGGCAACTGTTTTCCTCACACAAGGAGCCTGCAGGGGACAGAGTGATTGAAAGTGATGCAAATAGAGAAGGGGAATAGGAATTAATGCCCCAGCAGGCAGGTGATGCTGGGCTTGGGTTGGACTTGCTGAACACGTTGCAGGCTGAGAGACTAAAAAACGGAATAGGTTTGCCTGGAATTTGTCAAGGCAAACAGTCTGCATATCCTCTGTGATCTCTTAGTGATGAATGAGTGTAAATCCAGATAGCAAATAACAAGTAAATGACATGAAGACAATATTATGATGGATTTTAGGTGACTCACTACTCTCAAACAATCCAATACAAGACAGAACCTCACCTGTTGGGCGAGCAAATGGGATGATCAGACAGAAACTTGTCCCGAGAGCAGGCTGGTTTTATTCCTGTAGCATCTCAGCACTGCTTTGTTGGTTTGTTTCTTGAAATCATTTGGCACAGAAAAGTGTGGGTTAGGTCACCCCTGCAGTTGTTTCAAATCTGAATGCCCATTGTCTGAGTTATCTGTAAAACCCCTGGGGAAGGAAGGGGGCGGTCTGAGTTTAACTCAGTCTCATATTTCTTCCAACTCCACTAGTGAGACTTAAATGTGGACACTTTCCTTTCCAAATTTTAATTTGATAAACTTGTGTTCTGTCTTCATCAAGCAAGCTGGAAAGTTGATGGCACTTTCTAGGGTCTGTTTGCTTTAGTGAGACTGTGCAGTGGGGCTGCAGCACCATTCACATCCTAGAAGAAATGCATGTCTGCCTGTCTTGCAGATCTGTCCTTCCCTATGCTTGAATCATGTAACATGTAGTTCCTGTTTTGGCCTTTGACTTTACTAGTACCCTAGAAGACAGACAGACAAGAGAGCAGGACAGGTAAAATATGACTGCAGGTAGTAATTTTTTCACCAAGATCTAGCCTCACAAACTCTTTCCTTTCTGTTTTGTTTTCCAGGTTCCCGTAGGAAGCAGTAAGCTGTGCTAGCCTTTGCTTTGGTACTGACTCTTCTGTAGCAAACATTACTGGAATTGCTAGGCAACTTTTCTCAATTCCTGACCTGATGGAAGGCCCACCCTCCACTCCCTGGATCATCTCTTTAAGTGTCATCATCTTAAGGAAAATTGTTTGTTTCAATTTCTTACTAATCTGTGATGACTTGAGCAGGGCAGTATAATCTAGCTGCCACTGAGCTGTGCAAATCCCAGCTGGCTCAATAGCTCCCTCGTACATTCTTTTGAGGCTTTCTTTTTATTTTTAAATTTGGCTGGAGCTTTGACAAATAGAACAAATTGAGATGCATGTACAATCAAGGAAATTGGAGAAATTACTTGGGATATGGCCATGCAGCAGAACTTCAGAAGTACAAGTCCTTTCTGCATTAGGGTAATTTAGCAAAGACAACTGTAGAGGGAATTGTGTTTCTTCCTGTGTTGGATAGGACAGCTGAGCCAACCTGACAGTCATATGAGCTTGCAGGAAGGAGAGAGCATTGTCAAACATGTACCAGCAAAAGCCAAACTCTGAGACTGTATTTTTTTCTAGAGTTTCCAACAATCTGAGTAGACTGTGTATAGGCATTTAGCTCCAGAACATAGGATAGAACAGTTAAAGACAATTTCAACTGAAATTAGACCTTGTGTGCATGACTTTTAAGAGCTGCCAGGGAGTTCAAGAAGCTGTGAGTTGTGGTTTGGGAAGACTCATACAAACAGATCTATGTGTCTGAAGGGATTTCTGTGGTTACCTGCTTTGAGCTTCAGTGTGGTAGAAGCCAAGAAATTTCACTGAAGCCAAGTAGGATCTCCTGTAACTACCAGCTCAGTTGTTGATGCACTTGAGTAGAATAACTTGTTTCTGAACCTGGATATGTCTTGTTAACATGGAGCTGATGGAGGATGGGCCTTATGGGCATTGAGCATTGAATTCAAAATCTACAGTTACAGGCAACCTGAACCAGACACAGAGTGCTGAACAGTCTGCATGATGTCTGTGCTGACTGCTTTTCCTCTCCACTGCTCTATCCAGCACTCCAGGCAAACTCCAGTCAGGAGCGGAAGAATCATTACTCTCTAGGGCACAGCAGGGTCTGCAGGTTTGTTGTCTACATAGATTTTCCCATACAGTAATTCCCTCCTGGCTTGTTTTCCCTCCACTCTTTGCAAATAATTTTTCTCTTGCACAGAAAAGTAGTCTTTTTCCTTGGCCTCCTCTCATTTCAATTCTTTTGTCTTTTTAATATTTTTTTTGCCGTTATTTTCAGGTGTATTTTTAAACTACAAAGCTGAATATCTCACTTCAGCCAGGACAGGCTGGTTATTCATGGGCCAGCCCAGTTCATGGCAGAGAGCTTGGCTGCCTTGCCCCTGCAGCCTAATTTTAGTGCCAGCACTGAGTCTGTCTCCCCAGTGTCTCTGTTGTCTCCAGCAGCTGCAGTTCTGCCTCTGGCTCTGCAGAGGAGGGGAAACACCAGTGCCTGGGGCATGGAAACGTGGACTTGTCCTCACCACTGATCTGGCTGGGAAAGAGGCCTTGGCAGCTCTCTGGAGCTCTGTGGGGCAGAGCCCCTCTAGGAAACAGGAAGACAGCATGGCTGTCTGCTGTTCCTCTAGTGCACAACTCCAGGCAGCTGTAAGGCTTTAACCTTGGCTGTTGTCCTTGGTCAGGATAGTAACTGGGCCAAATCACTGTGAAAACAGTGCAACTCCTTTTTCACGTAAGTTGCAGGGGCAGGTTTAATACCACATCACAGGCCCATGTCTTGCCTTGACCAAAAATTCAGGAGACTTCCATCTCCTATCCCCACTGGCCCATTGGCAGAAGTTCAGTACCTGTGAAGAACCACCCCAGTAAATCTCTGCTCCAGGGATACCCTAACCAAAAACCTTGCCATGTAGGACTTTGTGTATGGGCAGAATCCTGCTACCTGCATACCCTTGCTTCCAGACTGTGGCTTACCTGCCTGCATGGGCTCCTAAGTGACTTGCAAGGTCTTGCTTGCTGCTTCTCAGGAAATATCCCAGTCAGCAGCTAGATTTTACTGTCCTTGCTTTGTTCTCTCTTCTCATTCTGTCTGTCCATTCAGAAGTGTTCATTTTGTTTAAAATGATTCAGAAGAAAAACCAACATAGATGCTACTTTTTTCTTTCTTACTTGATAACTTGGCCCAATGTGACAACCTCATTTACCAAGGATTTGTTTTGTAAGAATTTATTTTTGTATTTCATGTAACAGTCAAAATTTCTACTGCTGAAAATGCCATTTTTTTTCCTGTGGGCTTTTTCCTTCCATTGCCATCAGAGTAATTACTGTTATGAAATGGAGGCCTGGTGGGTTTGTAAGAACTAATACTTCCTACAAACACTCTAGTCCAGGCACTGCTGCTTGTACCACCTGGTACACTTGTGAAAAGTGGATGGAGAAAAGTCCTGCCAAATCAGGAAGAAGTTGAGTTTTGTACTGTGCTTGCAGAAAACTGGTGACTCTGTGAAAAAGTCAAGGGGAGATCACCAGCTAGGAATTCAGCCCTCCGTGGGCCTCTCTATCTGGCTGTGATGGACTTTCTTGCACTGCAGTTGGCTGGTGTAGCTTTTGTCTTAACCTAGTCAGAAAAGTCACGAAGACCCTGAGCCCCCTGACATTTGAAGAACCTATTCATTCAGGAGGGAGGCTTGGGAGTATCCAAGCTGTTGGTGTCAATGGTAATGAGTAGAAATGTGAGGGAAACCTGTGGTAGATTTAGTTTGGAAGCTGGGTAGAGCCTGAAGAACACCTCAGAGCCTCCTCTGTGGAGCAGTAGGATCTCCTTAGTGACCAGTGAAGCTCTCCAGCCAAACCACCAAGAGACAAGAGCCTCAGAGAAGGATCCCAGGAGCAGTTGCTGCTTTCTTTGGATGCCTTTGGGTTGTGATGAATGCTTTATGGGCTGTTTTGCTCTGTATCCTCCCTCAGTCCTCATCCTTTTTTCTTTCTCCCTACCTTTATTCATTTGCAGTCCCTTGTAAGTGTTTTTCCTGTTTTATTACTCCATAGTCCTTGTGAAAAGGGAGTTTCTAAGGTTTTGCCAGAAGAGGGAGAGAAATGCTAGGAATGGCAGCTGAGGAAAGCAGGTAGTAAATGAGATAAGAACAGAGCAATTGTTCATCTTCTACATGTTGGGGTGCTCATGCATGCATACAGGTTAGAGACCTCCTGAGGTAGAGGTTGCAACTGAACTTGCATATTTAGTGACCACGTTTGAAAAGGGATTCCATGGTCCCACTGAAGTCAACAAGAGTTAAGATTGTGGATGAACAATGAGCCACTTTTCTTGGGGCTCAGCAGCCACAGTTCTGCTGAGAGTCAAGAAAATGCAGCTTGTGTAGGTGAGATGCAAAATTAGCACCTTGTACATGTGTTCCTGGAAAGAGGCACAATGAAGCTGATCTTTAAAAAAAAAAACAACAAACATTCAGAGCAATATTTCTTTCCTGTGACAGAAAAATGTTTAAGTATCTTGATTTTTTTACTTGTTTGCTCTTGCCAAGTTTCAGTAGCTTTGCCTGTGGGTTTGCTCTGGATTTAGCAGTATGTTGGAGCCCTTGCTGTGACCCCTGCCCAGGTTGTTTGGGTCCTGAATCCCTTTCTGACTCTGTGCATTAACAAGGCATCCAGCACCACGTGGAAAGTTCATCTCCTTGGAATCCTTGCACTTCCTCACCTTCCTAGTAGGCTCATCTCAGCAGCAAGAGCTCTCACCATCTCCTCCCCTCCGTCCAAAGCACAATGGTCTGCAGAAGAGAGGTCGGGTGACCTGGAGGGATTGTGCCTTACACACAGGGATACTCGATGTCTTCAGCAGGCTGACCTGAGTCACCTTGCTACGAAACACTGTCTTAATGTGGACTGTGCAGCTTCCTGCAGCAAGAAGCAGTTGTTGTCACAGGGATAGATCCAACAGGTTGATTTAATCTTTTTTACTTCATAGGTTTGAGCTTGGTGGGGTGCGGAAATATCAGCTGTTAAGGGATAGATGAATTCTCATCATTGAATTTCCCCTCTTGGGGAAGAAGGATAGAAGTTACAGATGCTGCAGTCTGCTTCTCTCTCTATAAAAGGGATCTTGTATGTACAGTATTTTTATATATCTGCATTCCCACCTATCTGGATTTGAATCAGGATTGATAACATTCTCTTCTTATGGAAAAAAATGAGTTGTTATTTTTACAGTGCTAGATGTCTGTGTGTTTATTTTGTGCCAAATTACAGCCACTGTTACATTCTAGTGTTTTCATTCAGTTTATTGCTGTTCATCAATGTGTATATTATATATTTTTATTATCAAGGTTTTTATTTTAATTCATATTATCCTGTATGCAAACTAACTGTGGATTGCTAATTTATATATATATATATAGAGGGGAGCACTTGGAGACAGTGTGAGGATTCCCCTACTTAGTTTACACTCTAGTTACTGAGCACAGCCAGTCAATGGAACTCACTGCTTCCTTCACAGAGCAATCTGCTGTGTTTGTCCCCTGAGCAGATGGCTCCTGTACTGACACTGCAGGGCTGTGTGGGGTGCAATAGGAACTGGAGCACAACTCCCAGCACAGCCTGGCGGGTGCCTGAGCTCGCTGCTGTCCTCTGCCAGGGCGGGTGCTGCAGCAGGAATGCCCAGCAGGGTGGTGGTGTCTGAGGTTTGCTGTCCCCAGCCACTGGACAGCTGGTTTTGCCTCACTCTCCCAAGGTGTTCAGGGCTTAGTTTTGCAGTTGCTTTGGGAGGTGGATGTGGGACATAGTCCCTCGTGTGAAGCACACTGTGGCAGCTTGTCTTCTTTTTGTTGCAGAGGACTGGCATAAAGCTGCAGAGATCCCAGTTTGCTGCACTCCAGCACATTTGTGGCTGTGAAGCACTGCTGGAGAGGTACTGGCTGTGCTGCACACAGGTGTCACTTGGACTGCCCTGCTCAGGACAGGTGGTGGGACATGGGTTTCATGTTCAGGAGTTGCCCAAGCCTCAGCTTCTGGGCTGGAGATAACTATCAGCCACCTCCTCCCCATCCATAGCACAGCGCAAGGCTTAGCTGGGCAGTTTGGGCTCTTCAGGAGAGTCCCAGAGAGGACAGTGGCACACACAAATGGGTATTTTCTACTTCATGGTAAACAAGTTCCACTGTATCAGTGTTCACTCTAAGTAGACTCCATGGTCTGTCTCCAGCTGCGTCTGTGCACTGCAATATAGTTAATTGCCTCAGATAAATAACCGCAGTTGTCTCATTTAGCTCTTCAGGGTAAACTTTCAGCCTGTTGAATCTAAATATTAGCCATGCAATGAGGTGGATTAGTCAGAAGGCTTAATTCCTCAGAGCTGCAAGTGTATCCTGCATTGTAACAGCTAATCCTTAAATATGAATTGCACACTGACAATAATCTGTCTATGCAAGCCTATTCTTGGTTTTATTTTGACTGTTCACTCTATAATTTTACCAGGTTTGGCATAGAACTTCTGAATGACATTTAACCAAAGTATCATGTCTGTGTGTGTGTATAGCATGTTTTGCTTCATACTCCTGAATTGTCGTTGAATGTAAAGGGAACATTGCCTTGCCCCATTTTGTTCAATAAATCGCTGTATTTTGTTATTCACCACTTCCTTCTGTCCCTCCGTGTGCTTTTCTGGAAACCTAAGTGGGTTACACAAAAGCAGGGGAACATAAGACTTTGTTCCACCCTTTGTTCCTGAAACTCAGCTGCTTCTACCAACAATTATGTTCTTCCACTGTAATAGATGTAGCAAACAAACAAATTTGTATTTAATTTGATTATTTTGTCGACAGACAGATGGAAAAAAGGCTATGTAGTATCTTGGAAAAGATCTGGACTGTTTGATTTCCTGAGACTGTGATACTGAAAAATAAAGCAGTATGATTATTTGCAAGGATAGGATGCTCTTTCTTATTTCATTAACATAGCTCTTAAGTTTGCAAAAAGCCTGCTTGAAGAGCCCCTCAAACAACATGTACCTACAGCCAGGGGACAGAATGCAAGAAGGAAAAATGGCAAATACCCGTTGAAGACTGCTGTGTTCAAAGGCATCAGCTGAGGATGCAGCTACATGCAGCTCAAACAGCGCCAGACCTGATCCCATTGTCATGTCCAAACTCAGCTTGTGATTGAACATGCTGAAATAAAGAGGAGGTTACAAAATATAAATTCTAGATCTTGCAACCAGACTGTAAACTTTTCTTAAATGCTTATTTACTGATTTCTCTCTGCTTGCCAAGAATAAGCAGTGCACAGGGGAGCAGAGAGCCCTTTGGCACCCCAGCACAGGGTGTACCAGGCTTTCCCTCTGTGGGCCAGGGACTTGGGCTGCACAAGTGAGTGCTGTGATTCAAACAGAGCTCACTTTTGGGCTAGATTAGGGTCTGTGTCACACCACTACTCCAGTGCTTCCATGTGCCTTGATGTCATCCGTACCTTCCTGCTTCTCAGAGTCCCTTGGGTATTAGCAGTGAGTAGGAGTCAGCAAAACGTACCTGGCTGGCAGGGGAAGAGCCTGGTTGTAAAAACAGGACTCCTGGAAGTGCCAAGAGCTCTGCCAACTTAGAACCTATTGCAGCCTCTTGTCTGCAGTGACTGGATCAGTCTGTTTTCTCTGAAAGGCTTCTTTCATGCCAGCCTTGGCACTTAGGCTGTGGTGGGTGCAGGGCCAGCTGGAGCCCTGAGAAACTTCTTCCACCTGGTGCAGTGGTGTGCACGTGGAACTGGGTGTGGGGACCACAAAGAGAACACTGAAAAGCCCCTGGGGACTTTTTTCTGTACTAGAAAACTTTGGTCTCTGAGTTTCCAAGTTGCATGCAGGTCTCAGGCTGTGGCCATGCCATGGGGGATCCATTGTGCCACTGGTGATGGGTCAAGGTTTCCCATGTACCCTCCATCTGTGAAAAAAGCTGGGCCAGTGGAGATTGCTAAAAGTCA
The DNA here is from genome assembly GCA_013399455.1 of Anthoscopus minutus. NCBI lineage: Eukaryota > Metazoa > Chordata > Aves > Passeriformes > Paridae > Anthoscopus > Anthoscopus minutus. Next base: position 625,391 of record VWYI01044903.1, read on the forward strand.
CCATTGCTGGGTGCCCAGCAGCCTGGCTGCCCCTCTGGCTGCTTCATACTGCCCTGCAGGGTGGGAGCTGCAGGTGAGCTGCACTCTCCTGCCTGTGTGCAAGTCCAGATCCTCATCTCCCACCCAGCTCCATGCTGGTGGGGGTTCCCTACCTGGAACCAATGCTCCTTTCGTTCAGAAGGCAAATCTTGGCTGCAGAGACCCGGAACCTAAACCAGGTGAAGTATCTGAGGCACAAATGACTTGCTGTAGTACACATGGTAGGTATGTACCATTCCCAATTCATTTTCCAGAGACCTGGTGGGTTACAACATGGCTGGAGGTGGAGAACATCTCCTCTGCCATGTGAAACTGTGGTTTATTCCTGAAACTATTCCTTCTCAATTTCAGTATTGAGCAAAGCTAAGTCCCCACATTCTTTGCACCATCCTGCTAGCAAACAAATGATAGTTCTTGGCACCAGTCAGTTATCTCAGGTCTGAGGTACATGTGTTTATCACCCTGATTCCTTCTTTCAGAGCCAGTGATCCTTGAACAGTGCCCTGAGCCGATCCTGAATCCCTGGCCAGAATTCCTGACACAGTTAATGGCAAAAATAAGATTTACTAAGTGAGACCTGGGATCAGGCTTCAAACCAAGTTTAAAACAAGCACAGAACTTGAGTCTGGCAGCTGGGTGTTTGTTGAATGTCAGTGCTTCCCTGACCCCAGAGAGCCCCAGACAAGCACCCAAGCAGCTCCACCGAAACCTGCTCCTGTTTCATGTTGTTGCTGGTGAGCAGCAGCTCTGAGTACTGACATCAGTTTTCACAGTCTCCTTTCCCCTGGCACTACTTTTGCTTAGTAATAGCTCCCATCCTGCCCTTTTTCCCCCAGGCAGATCCTCAGTGACTCAGCTCATGGCCTTTTGAGGCCAGGCTTCCAACACCAGTACACCGAGCCCTGGCTGGCGCTGAGGGCTCCGAGTCAGCTGCGCATGATTTCTGTTTATGTGTGAGCAGCGTAATGCCATGTCACAGGACAAGTTTTTCCTGGCTATTTTATACCTGAATGGTTTCTCATTTTACTGAGAACATGGTCGGCATATGAAGGGTTTAATTGTGAGCCAGAGGAACCGGTGTGTGTCTCACTGGTGGGGTTTATGCCCAGGTGAGCAGAAGTGCACCAGCGTCCCCTCCCCTGGGCTGAGCTTGGAGCTGTGACAGGTTGTGGCCTAAGAGTGCTCCACACTGCTGCCTTCCTCCCCTCTTCATCCTCCTCAGGTGCAGCCAGTGTCCAGAGAGTGCTGACATGGCCATGCCTGTGCATGACACCAGAGGGTGCTTGGGGAGTGTGAGCTTTGTCCAGCAAAACTGAAAAGGAGCTTTAACAAGTGCTGGTAGAGCAGCAAGGGGAGGATACATAAACCCCACTCAAGCACCTCACTTATTTTTATTTAATTGTTAATTGCTCAGAACTGATGAAACACTGAAGGCCAGCCTGAAGGTGCTGTTAATACCCAGGAGCATCTCTCCCACCAAGCATGCAGGCAGGTCTGGAAGAAGGGATTCCTTGCAGTCCCCTCTCCTCCAAAGGCAAAGGAAGGCAACAAGAACAAGGGTTTCTCAGGGAATTTGCAAACCTAGACACACTCTTCTACTGGAAAAGTCCCCAACCTCAGGCAGGACAGAACTGTCACTGACAGAACTGTGTCATCCCACAGGAGAGAGATGCATTGCTGCCACACCTGAGGCAGAGAGGAACCACAGCTGCTTCAGGGTGGCCATGACTGCAGATCTGACAGCAGCTGGGTCCCACTAACATCCCCAGGGGATAACAGGGAACAGGAGCAGCAGTGGTGGGCAGGTCTCTGTTTGCTAAAGAAAACTGGAATGCCCTAACAGCAACAGAAAACCAGTCCTTTCTCCACCAGGAAGCTAAGCCAGCTCTCCTGATGTCAGGAGGGAAACCAGCTGTGCAAAGGTACATGTTAGTGCCAGTTTGTCTCATCCACAAGGATGCTGAAACAGCCGGCCAAAGCTGGCCCCTCCTGGCCCTGCTGCTCTCTGTTTTCTGCTCTTAGCTGTGGGAATACCAGAGCCCTCGTGGGCCCAGGCTGATAGTGGTGGCTCCTGTTGGAAGCAGGTAAACCAAGAAGGGGTGGTTTCCTTCCCTGTGGGACACAGTGGTGGCTGGTCTTGGGAAAGGGTCTGCTTGAAGTCAGGATGTCCTGCCTGACAGGACCCCAGCATCAGCTGTAATTTAGAAGCCACTTTGTGCTCAGCTGAAAACTTTTGTTTTGCTAAATAGTCTCCTAATTTCATGAATTTCAGTTGTGCAACTAGTGTGCATGTTCTCTGGGACAGAAAGTCCCCAGGACCAAGGGAAAATGTCACCATATGGGTGGGGAAGCACTGTGACCCAGTCCAGCCCACCCGAATTTTGAAGAGAAAACACTCAAAATGAGATACTAAACCTAAAAATCAGAGCACTAGCAGTTCTTGCAGAAATAAAACAACAAAAAATTAAGTACATGTGGTCACCATTTTAGTGGGTTACTGGAATATTTATAAAAGCAGTACAAACCCAGGCAAGAAGCTGGAGGAATACAAGCCCTTGAATTGTATTCCTTGGTACTACACAGCCCAGACTGATGTTAGTGCTGATCACGCTGAGGTGTGCAGAGCATCACTGTGCAGGTTTGGAGTCAGTCCCAAAGTGGGAGCTGTGTGAACAGAGCTCAGGGCTGCAGTATTGCAAGCAGCCTGGTAGCAAGGCAAACATTAAAATATTGTATGGCACTAAAGTGCTTTTGCCTTCAGGTAAACCTCCACCAGACTCTCACACTGATACCTCTGCACTCCCAAACTCCCATGGAAATGCTCTGATACCTCTACCCCACACTTATTGGGTGTATTAACAACCTATGCATTTTTCACACGAGTGAACTTCACTCAGTTTTTGTGCCAGCCACGGTGTGCAGTCCAGTCCTTCCTGGTTTTTTTCCCTCCCAAATATCCTTAACAAGGGATGGCAGTTTACCTACCAACCCAGCTCTCCCCTGAGAAATGATGAGCTAATTAAAAACAATGGTTAATTGTTTTTTAAAACAAGTTATTTGAAAATTAACTTGGATTGATAAAGAAAAAATTTTTGGAAGGGAAAAAAAAGAGTCAGGAAGGGAGAAAAACGCTTTATTTTAAGTGTTTTTTTTTAACGCTACTTTTAAGTGATTATTTTTACCCTCATGGCTGGGCCTGGGATGCTCCGGCAGTTCTATCCCAGGGCTCTCTCTAGCGGCCGGAAAGGAAAGGCGGAACAGGCGCTCAGCGCCGGCAGCGCCGCGCCTGCCCCCAGGGACACGCACCTGTGTGAGGGTCTAGGGACAGGCACTGTGTGTGCCCGGGGACACGGATCTGTGTGTG
>VWYI01044903.1:628880-781192 GCA_013399455.1 Anthoscopus minutus
CCCGGGGACACGGATCTGTGTGTGTCCCCAGGGACACGGATCTGTGTGTGTCCCCGGGGACACGGATCTGTGTGTGCCCCCAGGGACACGCACCTGTGCGAGGGTCTAGGTACAGGCACTGTGTGTGCCCCCAGGGACACGGATCTGTGTGTGTCCCCGGGGACACGGATCTGTGTGTGTCCCCGGGGACACGGATCTGTGTGTGTCCCCGGGGACACGGATCTGTGTGTGTCCCCGGGGACACGGATCTGTGTGTGTCCCCGGGGACACGGATCTGTGTGTGTCCCCGGGGACACGGATCTGTGTGTGTCCCCGGGGACACGGATCTGTGTGTGTCCCCGGGGACACGGATCTGTGTGTGTCCCCGGGGACACGGATCTGTGTGGGTCCCCAGGGACCCACACCTGCACGCAGGAGCTGCGATTTCGAGTGCTGAGAGCCCCCAGCACACGGCAGAGAGGCCACAGACTCCCCTCTCACAGATGTGCCTCCTGGCTGGACCAGAGGAGCACAGGGAAGTGCAGCCCACACTTCTGGGGTGTGCAGAGAGAGGAATAAACCTGGGGCAGACAGGTCAGCGGTGTGTTAGTCCTGCAAAGTCCTCAGGCTAAAAAATAAGTGCAAGGGGGCTGTGTTGGATGCAGGCATTTGAAACCCTCCAGAAGTTGAACATTGCTGGGCTGAGCATCCCAGGAGCAGCTGGATGGGGCAGTAATTCACCACAGAGCTGTGTCAGGCTGGTCACAGAGCTCAGTTTGAGAGCTGTCACTCTGCCTTGCTCCTTCCACCACACTGCTGCTGGGAGCTGACAGCGGAGAGGATTCCAGCAGTCTTTGAAGTCCTATATTCCTTTAATTTTTTAAAATCTATATCGTTTGGCAGCGTAGGCTGTAGTAGCCATTGGCACCTAAAGCTGTGGGAGCTTGCAGGGCAGTATTTAGGCAATTACATTACAATTTACAGTATTGCACACTTTCTGTTTATTTCATTATAGAAACTCTGCAGCAAAATGTGGATTTTAATAATGTTGAATATGTGGCAAAGCCAAACACCCAAAAACCTCTTAAAAATAGCAGAATTGAAGCAATAGAAGCCCCTTTGCCAGTACACAGTGTAATCCAGGGAAAATCAGGTGCAGTACTTTTCCCTGGGCTTTTACCTAGAGCCCAGGGCAAGCTCACTGTGTGATGAGCTGTGAGTAGAGCTGCCATGAGCTCAGACTTGTAGCAGCCACAGGAATGCTGTTCACCACCAATACAGCACATCAGCTACCAGGACATTATGAAAAAAAAAATAAAATAAAATCTGACAAATTTTAAAGCATTACATGAAGTCCAAAGTCCCCAAAGAACAAGGAGTTCTGCCTGACAAATAACCACTCACACCCAGTTCAGCTAGGAGCCAGAGTCTTCACCACTTTCCCCTATAAGCCCTAAATGCCTTGAAGTGACTCCTCCGTTTTATCACCAGCCCTTCCCAGCTTGCTCTCCTGGGAGCAGGCTTTTTCACACTTGGAAAGACCCTTTCTCATCCTTCTGATGGATTTACTTTTCTCTCCTTTTGTTGTGAAGCGTTTTGGTTTACTCTTCAGAGGATTAAAATTTGACTCTTACATGCTAAAATTAATTCCCTAGCTCACCTCCCCCGTGTTTGTCGTAACTTTTGGTGTGAAATACTTCAGCCTGTGGTTCAAAGGCAGTAAATGCTTTCCTTGGACTTACAGTGCTTTCTGTTTTGAAGAATCTTATCATACTTGGGTGTGAGTCCCAGAGAAACCTGTGGCTGCTGCTTTGAAGCTTGCAGTGACTTTTGGATGTGTGACGCCTCTGTAAGGCTGTACTGGATACCACGTGTCACGCAACCTGTCTGAAAACTTGGCCTGGCAGCCTCCCCTCCAAAGGGGACAGGAGTGGGTGGCTTCTGCAGTGCAGGAGAGTCCAGATGGGCACATGACTGCTGTAGTAACCTCCTAGTAAGTATTTTACGTGTCTTACTAAGCTACCATAACCTGGGGAAGGGAGATGTTCTGCAGCAAAACAACCACTTAGTGCTGTGAATGACAGGATAAAAAGCACTGAAGGAAACCTTTTTCTTGCTAACCCATGCCCTTTTTTGCTAAGCATGAAGGCAGGAAAAGCATCACTGGTGTGCAGAATTGGGAAATTCCCTTTAAAATACTCATCCCACTGTGTTGGTGCTGTACAAAACTGAAACAGAAAGGCAATCCTTACCCTAAATTGCTTGAGGCGCACATGTAAGAGAGAGGCAGTCTAGCTATAGAATGGCATATTAATAACCCCAGATTTTCCTTCTGTTCTGATTTTGTTCACTCTTCAGAAGCACAGCTGTATCTATATGCAAGAGTCTTGTGGACTTAGGCACATCACTGTCTTCTTTATTTTTTTTTGGATGTCAGATTTTATCCTGTACAGCTTAATTGGGTTCCGTGTTACTGAAAGCTGCTTACTACTTAAAGAGCATTGGAGAGTTGCACTGAAATATTCATGTCCAGTGCATTACTTCATTAAGGAAATGATCTAAAATGAATGGAGATTGAATTATGCCCAAAATGCCTATAAAACTGGATGCTGACTGATTACTTAATGGTTCTCCTGATACGTGATGCATTAGAGGTCTCTGTTGTTTTTAATTTTTCATAGGCATAGCTCAGCCCTGCAGCAACCCCAGACTGGTGGCTAATGGCATTTCCTTGTAACTCAGCATATTGCTCCTTTTTTCTCTTTTTTCTTGACATATATGGTGTTCTCATGATATATGAATTGCAAGTAAGTTTTGTGCTTGAGAATGTATTTGGGATCACTAAGGGGATTACCCCTATTTCAGTGCCCAGAAGCCAACCTGTTCTGCAAACACTGCAGCAGCTCAGGAGAGTCCTTGTGATGTGTTTTGCCTTTAGCCATGCAGAAGTAACTGTCTCAAACGTACACTGGCTATGGGAAGAAAATGGTTCTGTGGTTAAAAGTGAAAGAGCTTAATCTGGTGCTAATCATTCAAAAGCATATTTGGACAGCAGGGAGCTTTTACCAAACCTTTGTTTTCAGGGCTTATAGAAAGCTCAATTTGGTCTTCAGTAGTGAGAATGAGTTCTTCCAGTGATCAGGTAATGAGAGCAGCAATACAAATGTTGCAAGGATGCAAAGGAACACTATTACAGGTCTTTCAGATAATGCTGTCCTCATTTCCAAGCATACTGCATATTCCTTTCTTCTCCTGAGTCTTCCTTCCATTTGTTTCTTTCCTCAGGATAATCCCTGTGTGCTTCCCTGGTGCGGATGCTCCAGCCTGTGTGGGCTGGCCTGGGCTCAGAGTGAACCTGGGGACAGCAGAGCCTGCAATAGTGAGCTGGGCCTGGCAGGTCTGCCTTGTCTGTGATACTTCTGCAGTGTCTTTCCTGCTTCTCAGGGCCTGCAGGACCAGCCTGGAGAAGCCTGTTTTTTCAGAACATGTCCAGTGCCTGTTTCAATACCTGGGAGGGATTTATTCACCCACGGACAGTGTTGGCCTGGCCTTCTGCAGGGTGGGAGTCCTTTGAACCTTCACTTGCACAAAAGAAAATGTCCAGGATTTAACAAAAATGCCTTTTTATAACAGAAGTTTCAGCTCTGTTTCCCTTTTGGCCTGTCCCTTAATCTGTCTCATGCACAAGGGAAATCCAATCCTTCCAAAGTTAATTTTATTAATTGATGCTTACTGGATTATCTTTCAAATCAAATGAACTTTAGCTGGGTAAACTGGAAATAAAGAACATAGAGGGACTTAAAAGCATGATGATTCAATTCATTAGTATCCCTCTGCTAGAAAAGCCTAATTTCCTGGAACACTGGGGATTCCTCTATAGGAAGACAGTGGTAGCAGAAAATGAGAGATCTGGGGCCATCTTCCAGTTCAGTGGAAGTGCAGTGCCGGCAAGGTTGAGGGTACCAGTGAGAGGTGCCTGGTGCCAAACAAGGTTTATGAAACATTGCCAACACCAGGCCTCTCCTGGGGAAATCTGGGATTTCAGAAGCATGACTTAGGAGTTCAGTGTATTGATACACTTTGGACTGCTCTCCAGGAAATGTGGGTGGGATGTGCCTGGCTCAGGCTGGCATCAGCTCCCAAGGCTCGAGGAGATCCAGACACCCTCCAGGCAGCACCCTCTGCATTAGCATAGCAGCTCTGCATCCAAAAAGCTTGCCTGGCAAGCTGAAAAGCTGGGGTTTACTCTGTCTGCTCACTGAGATGCAAAGCCATGTCTCCACTGAGCCAGGAGAGTGTGCTGGCTACACAGCTTTGCTCTGATCTCCGGGCCCTGCTGCTCAGGATGTGCTGCTTTTGGATGAACTGAGCTCCCAGACCAAGGGAAGTGGTGCAAGGGGGAGCCTTAGGGACCCCTGGAAAGAGGGGAGCCCTAGATCAGTCCTGCTTCTGCAGTCATACAGGCACTGACAGTGTCTCTGCATTAAATTCTGAAATTCCCAGGCTGCAGGGAGTCAAGCTCAGCACTCACTGGATGTGCAGCTCTGGGGCAGCCTCACCTTCAGCACATGGATGGAGTTGTTGCATGTGAGGATTCCAAGGATTTCCTGGGAGCTGTGTCCCTCTGGATGATGGCAAGTGGTGAGCCTGGGGGCCAAATGCAGCAGCCAGACAGCAAACAAATGTCTGGGTAAATAATCAAAGGGACGTGAAGGGAAATCAGGATTACTGTGGAGTGGGACATGGGGGAAAAGGCCACAAGTGCAAAGAAAGGAAAAAGAGCATTTTAACTGTATTTCTTCTAGAAGAAACTGGGGGGTTTGCTTTGCCTCCTGGGGAAAAGGAGAATGTCTCACTTAAAAAACTCCCTGTCTCACAATGCAGTGAAAACCCAAAGCAAATCTGACTCTTGACAGTGTGAGGATTTTAACACAGTAAATAAAGCAACATGTTTTCTCAAAGTAAAAAAAAATAGTACCTGTGGTTTGTGACAAAAATTATTAATAAAAAGTGTTCTCTTGAGCAGTGAATTCAGAGGCTGCCTCATCAGACAGTTATTACCAGCCCAGCACCACCATTTCTCAGACAATTGAAATGTAGCCTCCTGACAAAAAATTGATTTTAAAGATTAATTGTCCCCTGTAGCACAGTTTTAGACCAATGTGAAACACAGAGAGGACAATTGTCCTTTGGGTTTAATAGAGCTGTCTGTTTGATATCCACAGGGCTGGAGCTGCTCTCTGCAGTTCTGTCCTGACTTACAGACAATGGGGGGCAGTTTCAGAGAGATGCCACTGCTAGAAGAGGGAACACCCATGGGTGATGTCTATCCCAGCTGCACTCCTGGAACCTGGGCTGAACTGAGGGCTGTGGCAAACAAACTTTGTCTTTTAAAAGTGGAATTTCTTCGTGCAGCTCTGACTGCAGCAATTTCAGTTCTTACAGCCCTGCACAGCTTTTAAACCTGAATTGGGAAGAAAAATCCAGCTGGAAAGAGTTTATCTGGATGTTATTTTCAAACATTGGCACTGCTGGGAGCCCTGGGGAGCTCTGGTCTCCCCAGAGAGGACATTTAAAGTGCAGTAAAACAAGGTTTGCTCTGTCAAATACAGTTATTGTCTAGCAAATGTGGAGGTGTTGGTTTGAGCTGGAGAAACTCTCCTCTATGGAAATTCCTTTGGGATATACCTTTTCCCTTGCCTGGCTTCCTGTGGTTTGAGCTGAAACTTTGTCAGTGCTCCTCTACCCTATGAACATACAATAGATGAGCTTCAGAGAAAATTTGGCAGAGGCATCTTAGGCATTGTTGTGGGTACTCAACAAGAGAATCCACACTGGTGCTTGTGAAGGTAAATATGGCTTGGCATGTTCTGCAGGTCAGGAAGCAATGTATATTTGATTCTCTCCAGAGCCAGGCAGCTGAATTTCAGTTGGGTATTAAACCTCCACAGGCAGCAGTGGGAGAAGGAGAAGTGAAGGTGTGTCTTGGGGGGAAGTTTGTCATGATTTAATGCTTCAGGACTGCAAGGGCTGAAAATGAGTTCAAATGAGTTCCTGAACCTCCGTGTGAAACTCTTGTCTCTTGGAAGGTTTAATCCAGGTTTTCTGTAACAATCCCATCACACACGCTTTCCTTTCACCCTGGCAAGCTTACAGCAGCAGGGAGACAGAGAGCTGACCTAGCCATGTCCTTAGGGGGTCCTGCTGAATGGTTTCTGCTCCGCTCTGTGGCTGGTGACAGATTTCCTCATGCCTTCAGCCTGGCCTCTCTGATCAAGTGTCCGTGGTCTCTGTCTCAGGACTCTTCCTTTTTGTTCCTTCTAGGAAACTGGAAACCTGAGGAATTACTTGTTCCAAGCAGGAGGGACTGATTGTGCATCTAATTAAGATGGTTTCTGGGGAAGATGAAGACCTGGAGGCATGAGCATGGTCTCAGCTTTTTTGCAGACTATGATGGGAATTGCCTGGGAGTGGGAAAGCAAAAGTCTCTTCTGAAGTAGCACTGCAGGAAGCAGAGACCCTGTTGTGGTGTTTAAGAGTTGAAGCACGGGGCATCTGTAAGGCTGGCTTGCAAAAGCTGTGACTGTCCTTCACCTCTGACACCTGCACACAACACTTGTCCCATAATTCCTCACCCTTTCAGCTTCTGGTGTGAGAGAAAACCCCTCAGAATCAACTGATGTAATACAAGATTCAGCAAGCTGGCTCCCAGAAGGTACTGGCAGGCTCCTGACAGCATCATCAGCTGGAGGTGGTACCTACCAGCACCTCTGGGGCTCCTGCATTTGCTGCCAAGGTCCCCATCCATCACTATCAGAGGGGAAGGTGTAGAAAGGAGCAAGTGATGTGAGTTTTGGTCTAGGATTAGCTTTGGAATGGCTTTTTTCCAGCTGCCTGAGAGAAAGACGTCTCCCCTCTATTCTGTTCTGCTTTGTGTTGCTGATAATATCAGGGATTCAGGGGGAAAAAAGCCCTACCAAACCCAAATGAATACTAATACTAATAATAATAAAAAAATAATAAAATAGTAGCCAATTTATATAGAGAAAGGAAGAGGCAGGGCTGACTTCAGGAAACAAATTTGCACAACCTGTTTACTGTGATGCCTCTCTTGCCTGAGCACAGGCCCCAGTGCTGGGGTCTCCTTGAGCAGATTGCTGTGCTGAGGGGCTTTGTCACACACCCTGCAGGGGCAGCATCTGTATGGACCCATGTGTGCATACATTCAGTCTTCAGAGATCACTCATTTTCTTTTCTGTTTGTTCTTTTGTTTGTTTCTTTCTTTTTGTGAGTTTTGGAGGTTGTTTTGGGGGTTTGGTGGGGGTTTTTTTGGCTTGTTTTTACTAGGCTTATAATCAAAAGAGATAAAGGAAGAATAAAATGACATAACATTGAGTAAAAACATGGAGAAAATAATCCTTACTGGGTTGTGAATGGCCCAACTTTGCTTAAGCTCAGATGTTCCACTCTTCTCTCAAATCTTCCTCAGCAAATCTGCAGTCTGCTCAGTATGTGCAACTGGGTTCTTTGGCCACTTGATGTCTCTGTGGGTTGTGGAGAGCCGTGGGTAAATCAGCAGAGGTCATGCTGGAGCTGGGAGGAAGCAGCAGCTGCGGTGGGTTTGCTCCTCAGAGATGAACCTTTGCTAGAGCACTGTGCCATTCCCCTTCCCTGCTTGTTCCTGAGCTTCAGATTTTCAAGACAGTTGGAAAACCAGGAAGATTTGGTTAGCCAGTTTCCACAGGGAGCTGATGAGGCTCTGTACCCATCAGGGTTGTAGGTCTGGAACCTGCCACAGAAATCTGGGCCAGGGAGTCTTGACCAGCCCCATCCCTGTCTGCATCCCCTCGGAAATGCAGAGCCAGAAGGGGCCAAGGTGCCAGACTGGTGCAGTGTCTCCTTACAGAAGATGAGGCTTAGCAAATATGAGGCCAAAATCCTCCCCGTTGCCTGGTGGGGTGGTGCATGGGGGAGTTGCTGTGTGCTGCCATAAACAGAAACCCAGCTGTGGGTGGGAGTGGGTCATAAGGAGACCTGGGATGTTCCTGTGGCTTTGCAGGCGTGCCAGTCTGTCCTCTGGGCCTGAGCACCCTGTGACATGGCACAGATTGAGAATTCAGGTGGGACAGAAGTGCTTCTTCCAGGCTGACACCATCATGGTCCTACAAGTAACATTTGCCACAAGTCTTTTCTTTATGCCTTGTTAAAATCTAGATTAGCCTTTGCTGGAGCCAGGCTGTGATCTCTCTGTGCCTTTGCCTGTGGAGACGTGGAGGGGCCTGAGATTGCTTTGGGCACTTTATAGATAAACTGAATGTGATTACAGCCATTGAAGATTCCACATGGAAATGCCTCAGAAAAAGGAGTTTCCCATACTCATTTCTGCCCATGGTGATAAACTTCACTGTGGTAGTAGCTGAAAGATCCAGCTCTCCTGTGTTAAATGTTGTTACATGTGTGCACAGCTGGCTCTTCTTTCAAATCCTTCTAAGTCCTATGGAATTTGAAGCTTGTCTGCAAAGCCAGATCTGCCTGGATACAGGCTTTTCCTCATGGTGATTCAGCAGAACTGTTGCTATTCCCCAGGAAAGTACAGAACCTTTTCAGGTTCTGTACAATTAAAAGAAGTCCAATGACATTAAGTCCAACTCAGTAAGAAGTTCTGAGATGTTTTTCTTAAACAAGCAGTTTTAGGTCACTGTACTAGTTTTCAGTTTGGGCCATTTATAAAGCTTCTGCCTGCAGTGTATCCATCACTTTTCCCAGAGCCACTTCAGAGGGAGGAGAGCTTTGTAGGAAAGATGGTGACTGGGAAAGTGCTCATCTCCAGCAAAACAGCTTCCCTGAGCCACTTCCCAGCCTCAGGGCACTTGAGCAAAATTGCACACAGGGCTCACACTACAATTTGCTGTTACTTGTGTAGGAAGATAAACTTGAAACATCTCAATCTATCTGCTAAACTGCAATTTATGAGCTACAAATGGCTGTCTTAGAGGGGAATAACAGATTTAAACCAAAACTCTGCCATTCTTGTCCCCTGAGGCAGAGAGAGACTAGTCAAAAAAACTGACTTGAGTGAAGCATATGGATTTATAGAGGTGACAAACGCTCTCAGGAGGTGTCAGCAGTGCCATGGGCTCTGTGCTGCAGATCAAAGCAGCTGGGGCTTAGAAGTGATGGGCTTAAAGTGAGTGGCAAAGGCTTGATGAAGAAATGGTCTGGGAAACACAGAGAAATAGCAAAGGCTTCCCTGTTCACACTCTGTTCCTGTACAGTTCACATAAGAAAATGAGGAACTTTGTTTATTAAACAGCTTTCTGTGTCTTATTAATTCCACTCATCTGAGGATAGTGCAGCTCCCTCCAGAGTACTTGTTATTGCTTGCCCAGAAATCAGTCAGGGTCTGTCCATGAAATAATGTTCTGGTGGAAACTCCTTGTTCAGTCAGTAATTTATGCAATTGCTAGGAGACTGCTCAGATGGCTAAATGACTTCTATTAACATAACTTTAATTCTGTACTTTTAACAGAAATAATTTATGCTTCCCATTTCTTCAGGACCCATTATTAGACTTCAAGTCCAACTTCTGGTGAGAGATCAAGGCTTTGTCTTTTGACCAGTGATTGCCTCGTTTTCTTTGAGGCTTGAAGCTGCTTGAATTTCCTCAGTAGCCAGACTGAGAATATGGAACAGGTCTTGGCAGGTATCAGTTCCTAAAGCCTCTTATCTCCTCCCAGGGAAGTGTTTGTCAGGACTCAGTTACACAGATAATTATGGTCAGGTTGGTTTCCCCAAGTGGGTGCTGGCGCTTGCAAACTTAATGCTTCTAGCAAATGTTTGAAGTTTTGACTGCACTTATCTACTGAAGAATAAAGAAACCCTACTGATGTTTGGTGCAACAGCTTCTCTGATAGCTGCTGTGGTCTCTCTCATTAAGTCTGATAGTTGTGATTCCCTGCAATAGCTGCACCAGCTGGTACCCTGCCATGTCTCCATTTTTTCCCAATTAGAAGCTGAGCCAGTTGTCCATTGTAGATTATGGCCTGCCAATAGAATCTAGATAGGAAGAGAAAGTGCTTTGAGAATTTAGGACAGAAAGTACCATAGAGGAGATTTAGCAAGAGGTGCCTATTAATTATAAAAGTGGTATAAATTCCTAATCTACGAACTGTTTTATTAATTGTGACCATCACTAATACAAAACACTCAGCTAAATGTTGCATAAGCCATGGAGCAACAGATGGGAGATTCTTGCTTTGTATTAAACAAAACCACATGAGCACACAACTGACAGCATGGGGAAATTCCTGAAAACTTGCTTCTTCCTCATCTCAGAGGAGAGAGTTTTAATTGAAAATAGGCACCATACGTGTAAGAATCCAGTTGGAGTCCTTTTGGAGCTGGATTACTTTGTAATGCAAAAGGGGGAAAAGTCTATCTCCAATTATGACAATATATTTTGCCAGCCTGCTCTGATGGAGTGTTGCCAGGGAAACTCTAATCAAAGAACCTGTTAGTGTTAATGTGATTTTTGTAGATCTCCTAAGAGAATGGCTTATGTCCTTCCAGGAGAAAGGCACTGCTGAATAAATCATCCAGCATTCCTTACCAATGAGACCCTCCTAAGTCTACTGAACAAATGAGGATTATTCTCCTGAAAGGAGACATGGTTCTCCTCTGAGCAGCACACCAGGCATGCTGGCAGCAGCTGCTTGGAGGCATGTTCTTACATGGAATTTTTTCGTGGGGGATGCTGCCCAGAGAGCCCCTCAAGTTAGCAGGGTGGCTGGAGGGACAGCAGAAACATCATGCAAGCAGGTCATTAGCCCTGTTGGGGGGATGATGAAACCCAGTGGCAGACAATTCTGGAAATGAAGCTGTCCTGTGCTGCTCTGTTCTCCAGGCCTCCTTGCATCTGGCTATTGAGCTTTGGGCTTTCTCTGCCCCTGCCACCCAAGGGCTTTCCTCTTCCTAGGTACAGCTGCAGGAACTGTATCCAGACAAGCTGCAGAAGCTTCTCCTAACCTGTGGAGGGCTGTGCCTGAAGCAGCAGCCACAATCTCTCCCCAAGACTGCAAAGAGCTGCCTTTCTCTGCAGGAGACATCTGTGGGGGTGAGGCTGCCATTTGTTGGAGTTTTAACTAACCAAATCTTTCCAGGGATATGTTGCTTTGCAGCTGGGCTTTCCAGGTAGATCACAGCAGTCCAATAGTTTCCCATCTTGTGGGAGTTAGAGCTGGGAGGTTTCCCCTGACTTCAGGGGTTAATAGGTTCATGACTGGTTTAGGATTTTGGATGCTGGTTATGGAGCTCACCTGCATGGCACACATGGTACCAGAGTGTCACCTGAGCCCCAGCAGCACCCACCACGGCAGGACCCCTCACAGATACTGTGCTGGCTTTCCCTCTTATTCAGTGCCTCATGTGAAGGTGGGAAGAAATTTGGGCTCTTGTGCATTCAGTCCTTGTGTCTGCTGAGGACACAGCACAGCCCAGGTGCTGAGCAGCCTGTCACAGGTAGGCTCTCTTGCTTCATCATATTTTATTAACTTTTCAGGAGGTGAAGGGGCAAGCACATTCCTTGCCCTGTTTTGGTTGAGAGGCTCACCTTCAGGTCAGGCAGACTGTTTTATTCTATGTTTGCAGACAGCCAAATTAATTTCCAGGGCTGTTTAGCTGGAGCATAAGGTTTTCCAGTGTGTTGTCCTGGAAAGCTCTTCTAATACACTGCCTACATCAATTATACTGCCCTGCATCAATTACACTGTCTAAAGAATCCTTCCCTGGGTGACTTACTTTGTTCTGCCCCTTCTCTCTAGCTTTTATAAAGTGAACTACCTTGGCAAGAGTCAAAGAAACACAGTCTTTCTGGCTGTCTGCCCACAAACACTCCCTGATTGTCCTGAGTGTTGGGGAGACCTAACAAAAGCACGTGGGGCAGCTTTGGCTGCCTCTGGCTCAAGGATACATCATTCCCTGAGATGGTGCCTGCAGAGTAGACTCCACCCTGGGGCTGTGTGGATTTGGGTGGGTTTGAGCCTGTGAGCCTGACCTGTCTCAGCACAGCCCAGGGAGCAGTGGAGCTCTGACCTAGCTGCCTTCTCCCTGCCAGTGGTAGACTGTGCTAGAAAGCTCTAAGTGCTTTTTTTCTTCATTCATGCTGCCAGACAGGTCTCCAAGCATACAGACAGTACCCAGGAGTCAAAATCATTGAGAGGAGGAAAGAGGAGAGGGAAGATGTATATAGGAGTTGCAGCCAGAAGATTTGAGCATTGGTGATTTCTACTTTGAAGCCAGAGGAGAGTTGGCAGCCCCAGTGCTCAGCTCAAGGATTTGCTGTGTGCCCTGGAAATGGGTGGGAGCATTAGAAAAATCTGGGTTCTACATTTTGCTGGAGATCACTGGGACTCAGCAAGTCAGCGCTGGGAACTCTTCAAACACTGTTCCTGCCCTTGGGCCATGCTGTCCCCTCCTGCTGCTTATCCAGTAACTCTGGGTAACTTTGGCTGGTCATGTTATGTGACACTGTCTCAGTGGAGACAGAAATGGAAAATTTGGCCCATTTTACTTTTAACAGAAAAGTAACAACTGATCAACCAGATTTTAACTAATGTGTGGCTAGTTTCTCATTGCAGATAACGCTGATGACAAACCATGCATGATTTTAAGGGGTATTCATTAAATGTTAGATATAATGATCTGTATCTCTTCATCTGCTCACTCTCCTTCTTTCTTCCAAAGCATGTTGGTTGTTTTTTTTTTTACATTTTTTAGAGCTCTCTGCAAACATTAACTAATTAATCCTCTCAGCCCACTATACGTACACTTTAATTAATGAGCACTCATTTACTTAACTCATACTGTCTCATTAAATATAAATTGAATATATGTTTGGGAACTTTAACTGGAAATATTAGTAGGGATTTATTCAAAGAATGAATGCAAAATATGTTAATAGTAGCTGGAGGCAGCAAAATTAAAATACTAAGGTATTTAATGAAAAATATGTTGTGGTGTCAGTGAGTGTCAGTGAGCAGTCAGACAATTAGCTGTTCCTACAAGATGCATATGTTCTCGTGACCTTGAAGTCATCATTCACTCCCTGTTGTTACCATAGTAATCTCGATAATTTGCTTCCCATAATGTCTGTCTATACACTTTGTTCTGTCAGTCGAATTTTTCAGGCTTGCAGAAGCTGGGCTGGCAGCTTGCTGTGAGTTACCCAGAGCTGACACAGACCAGTAAATGCTAATGCTTAGACTTGCTGTGGACACTGGGGTGGCCTTCTGTGTTGTCATCCACCCAGCAGAGCAGCCTGAAACTGCTGGCTGCCATGATTGCCTCAGTGGCTCTGTCTGGAGGCTGCTGTTGGCAGGAGGAGTAAAACAGAACGTATTTCCCATCACCCAGTATCCCTCCTGGAAAGCCCAGGGCATTTACTGCTGCATGCTGACCAAACTCTGCTTGGGATAACTGCACTGTCACAGCTCCCTGCAGTTATTTAGGGCCATGCTGCCATGGGTGTCAGTGAGAGTTAGAGCCAGAGTGCTCCTGGGGATTTGGGCTCTTTTGCCCAGGTATAAATCTCTTGGCTCTGTCTCATCTGGTTGCACCCTCAAGCACTGAGCAGTTTAAGTGCTGCCTGCCATCCAAGAGGCAATCATAGCTCAGTGATGACTGAAGTGTTTTCCGATGAATAAATTTGAATCAGAAGGGGAAGAGTTGAGGGGTTTTATAGGGTTGTGAGTGTCATATATGTTGCAGACATGTGGTTAGAAATGAAGTATTATTTGGACACCTTAGATTTGGGCTATGCCATAGTAGTTATAGAAAATTATCATTTGAAGTCTCATGGATTATTTAATTTTTTCCATCTTCCCATACCTTGAAGAAAAAGTAGAATTTTGACTTGTTGCCAAGAAACATCTCCAAATGTAAATGAACCTTTCCTTGACACAAAATTGAGAGATTTTTCTCCTAAGTTTTGTTGTCTAATGGTAGAAGTGTCTTGTTTCCCTTTGGTTTTAATGCCTCATGAACAGCTCACTCTTTGTGTGTGAGACACCCAGTGATGAGTGTTGAGGGATGGAGTTGCTGTTCATCCCACAGAGACCTGTTCTTTTGGAAAGAGCAGCATCAGACCCACTTCAGTTTTGATAAGGTTTGTACATGACATTGCAAATCTGAATGTGCTTTTAAATAAGAACTTGCTATGCACAAAAAACCTCTTAGTGATGCCTGATCTCATAACTAGAAATAAGTTTCCTTACACATTTTGTGTTAGCTTGTTATCCCAAAGACATATGGGAGCTGTCCTGGGTCTCCTCCTTCTTGTGACTTACCTGTATCAATTAAATTCTTACAAGCTGGATGTAAACTCCTTATGCAGCATCTGACACCTTCAGGAAGGCTTTCCCTGGGTGCTCTCTGAGTCTTTCCCATCAGTGCTCTTGGTGACACACAGAAGAGGGCAAAGCAATTCTAGGGCAAGTGAGAATTAGGAGCAGAAATGTGTTCTGTTGCTCAAGTCAGCAGATTTGTGTGAGAACACACATAGAGAGCAAGTGCATTCTGTATGGCACAGTAACACTAAAGCAAGCCTCACTCAAACTGTAATGAGGAGCATGTGGCATGACACCAAGGTTACTACTGGAACAAGAAGCATGATTACATTTTGGAAAAAACATTGCAAGCAGTTTTCCATTGAAGTTTCTGGAAAAGTAATACTTCTTTCTCTTCTGTTTTTACCAGGATACTGAAGGCCTTCAGTAACCTTAGTTCCTAACCTTGTTTTTCCTCCCAGCAATCTTTTGTCTCGTTCAAAAAATTTTATAGGGATGTAAGAATAAACATGCTGGATCTAGCCCAGTGTCTCATTTACAGCAGCATACAGGCAAGTATAGTGGTAGTTTTTAAAATAGTTTTGCTTCCAGCAGTTTGTGCTGCAGGGCTTTTGTACAGCAAAGACAGTGTCTGTCTTTGTATTTCACCCTTCAGAGAAATATTCCAGTTTTAGCTTGTGTCAACTTCTGTCATCCACAGCATTCAGAACAATGAGCTCCTTGGCTGCAATACACATTTGTGTAGAACCACCTCCTTTAGATTGTTTTGAAGCTGTTCTTATGGTTTTGTCTGATAGCCCTTAGTTCTGATTTGGAGACAGTGCATGTGCAGCCTGTACCTGTTCCCTGTTTCCATGCCACTCCTGATTTTATGGATATTTTTACACTTCCCTTAGCTGTTTCTTTTCAGGATTGAAGAAACCTAATCTTTTTAGACTGG
This sequence comes from Anthoscopus minutus, assembly GCA_013399455.1. Lineage (NCBI taxonomy): Eukaryota > Metazoa > Chordata > Aves > Passeriformes > Paridae > Anthoscopus > Anthoscopus minutus. Next base: position 644,142 of record VWYI01044903.1, read on the forward strand.
AACCATTTCAACTATCTTTGACTGCTTTCTCAGGATGAAGGTATGGGTATGTGGAGCTGTCATTCAAATAAACTCACTGGCTTGTCCTTAACATGTAGGAATAAGTTCACTGAAATCAGTGCCATTCTCAGAAAATGAAGCTTTGAATAACAGGGATGAGACTATTGAGACCAGTCTGAGGGCACATGAATAGGTTGACCTTGCAGGATTTTGGTTTAGTTTGGTTTGTTTTTTTGGTGCTGTTTTTGTGCTTGATGAGTATGGGAGAAAGAGCAAAATTAGTTTTCCTATCTTAAGTTTTTTTTCTGGTAGATTGCAAGTGTGCAATACCACAGCTATAAGTAAAGGGAAGGGCTACTCAGAAGAGTGAAAAAAATGTAGGAGGGGATTGATTACATTGTCCTGTTCAGAATGACAATGTGGGTTTGGAAGAGATTTGGAATGTGTTAAGATGTTAGTCAAGTCTTACTGATGCTTTTTAATTTTCATTTGGATAGCTAAGGATAATTAATTTTGTTCCAGCTGGGAACATGTCTAGTGAAAAGGATAAAAAGTTGAATTTAGAACCTCTTAAGGCAGTTGTAAAGAGAATAAGCATTGCCTGAGATGATGTGCATGGTTGGCCAGCTCTAAGACAGTTGTTGCCTGTCCTAGAATCCTAGAAATGTTTGGATTGAAAGGGACCTGAAAGAACATCTTGTTCCTACCCCCCTGCCTAGGGCAAGGACTTCTTCCACTGGACCAGGTTTCTCAAAGCCCCACTCAATCCGGCCCTGCAAGGGTTGGGACATCCACAACTTCTCTGGGCAACCTGTGCCAGTGCCTCACTACCTTCACACTAAAGAAAACCTTGGATACTGTGTTTTGAACTCCTCCTTGTGATCTATATCAGACATTATTCTCCTGAATAAAGCTCCTCTTGTGCTGCCCTGAGGACTCTTGTCTCTTTCTGCAGGATTTCATTCATCCTGGGCAGTTATGACAGCTCAGAGTCCTCAGGAGAACTTGCAAAAGGATTTCTTGGCTCTTAATAACGTATTTCTTAAGTGGCAGCATTTTTTTTTCCCTGTGACCTTTATTAGAAAACAGTGAGGGGGAAACAAGAGGAGTGTTTAGTGTGCTCTGGTCCTTGGAATTCCCCTGGGTTGTGCTCTCTGGGATGCTGTGAGATCCTGACTGCACCAGCCAGGCTACCTGTGTGTGTCTATAAAGCATCAGTGACAAGGCCATTTAGCACTTGTACCAAAAGCCTCTGGAAAGAGACTCAGTGAAGTAGGTGTGATGTAAAATCCTCTGGATTTGTCTGAACAAAGGCAGGTTCTATTTTGTGACTGACTTCCCTGGTGCTTTTCTTCTGGGCTTTCCCAATGAATGAGAAGACTAGGTGAAGTTTGATAGCTTCACCAGTCATCCAAAACATGGGTGGGAGGAGAAAAATGTTACAGCCCAAGACTCTGCCTAGCACAGAAAATACTGGGATTGATGACTGTGGACTGTGCTTGCATGTGAGTTTTCAATATCTTCCAGAGTAATGAATTTTGTTGGGAGAAGTTAAAAGAGAGATGGAAGACAAAACTTCATGTGGCTTTGGTTCTATTCCTATTTTTTCCTGTTCTAGTTCTGTTTGCCTCATTTGGTGCTTTGGTTTCTTGCCAGAATTCTCAGATCAATTATTTGCAAAAAATTATTTTATGCGGGATCAGCTAGAAAGAAATGCACAATTGTTAATGTGTATGTGTGCATGCAAAAGTTGAAGACCATTCTTCTTGGGCAGCTGCAGAACAGAGACACAAAGTCAATGTCTGCATAGAGTTTGCATGATCCAATTTCAGAATTACTTCTGTATGATGCCACAGGAAAGCCTCATCTCTTGGCTTCCTCTAGGAAAATCTGGCCCCAATTTGAATTTGGTAACTCTCTTATTGGAATGAAGACATACAGTATCAAAGCCCCTTACTTGTTGCAAACTGTTGAATAATCCATTTTAAGCTGCTACTTCTGAGATTTTTCTGGAGCCAATTTTGTATTCTTCAGAAATACCTGGGCTGAATTTACCTGAGAAGGAAATTACTTTCTGCTTCCCTAAATCCACCCCCACACTCCTGCCACAGTTTTCACTGGTGACAGGAGTCTGCTATACTTCAAAGCCTTCCCCAATTTGCAGCGTTGCTCTGGGTTGTTAAGCACACAGGACCTTGTCCTTCTCCAATGTTAGCACCACTGGTATCTCGATGAGTTCAGAGATAAACACCTCCATAAAGCCTGTCTGCCGCTTCTCCATTCACTTTTTTTTTTTTTCAGTGGGGAAAAGAACTATTTTGGTTCTTTTAATTTCAATAAAAAAGCAATATTGCTTTTTTAATGGATTTGGGTTTTTTCCTCTCTGCAAAAACCTCATGGGAGAATGTGGTAAGGAAGAGATGACTTAACTGTTTTTCTGTTTTGTGGGAGATGTACCGGAGGTGAATGGAGAAGATTCCAATTAAAATGCCTTTTTTCCTTCCTCTGTCTTTGGCAAAGTATGTTTGAGGAAGATGAGAAACTGTTCCATTTTAGCAAGGCAAGTACTAACAATAGAAGTCACAGGAGTTAGAGAAAATTGGGTTGGAAAGGCCATAAGTCTGTGCCTTTCCTTCTGTTTAAAGACAGGATTGACTCACCTTGCTGTGCCTCTGAAAGGTCCTTTTCTAAACTGTTCCTGTAAGATTTTTTTTGTCTGGAGCATCCAGATCTCTCACACACAAGAATTTCCAGTCCTTCTCCATTTTTTACTTTGGCTAAATATTAAGAATATTTTTTGAATTTCCCCTACTGCAGTCCAAGCCCATCCCTTCTTGCCCAGACCACCACAGATGAACTTGTAACTTCTTTTCTGTAGTAGCCTTTTGTTTGCAGAGCACTGAGTGCTTCCCCTCCCCTTTTTCTAAGCCAAACAGTTCACCCTTTTCTAGCTCACTGAATTTTCTGTATCTCTAGCCATTTTAGTCTGCATTTCATCCACGTTTCTGACCTATGGTTCCAGGCCTGGACACAGCTCTGGCAGTGCTGGGCAAAAATACTTTCTAACTGTGTCTTCTGGGAAGCAGAGGAAGTTCTTCACCCTGGAGAGTTTCTGGCTTTCCAGCAGCTGTCTGACCTCCCTGTCTCATGATCCCACCTGCCTCAGCCAGCTGCTCTCCAGTTTGCCTCGATGTCAGTGAGCTATTCCAGGTGAAATTCAGACAATTGTTGTTTATTGAATCACACTGTTTATTCTTTATCCATAATTTGCCACAACTATTTTGAATTGTATCACATCCCACAACTTATGGGTTATGGCTCTTCCCAGCGTAGCCATGTCTGCAGATGGAGTAAACATGTTTGTCCCTCCTTTGTTCCCTTCTGTGCTGGAAGCATCCACCAGTAGCAGATCAGGGCTGCTCTCTGCTGCCTTTTGGTCTGTCAGCAGGCCAATGGAAATGGCTCCTGGAGTCTGTTTTTTTCCTAGCCCCTTCTGCTCATCAAAGCTCTACCTGTTCCTGTTTCCACAGCTTGCCTCTGGCAACACCTCAGGAAGTCAGGGTTCATTGGTATTTGTACTGCTTTACCCACGTGATGATATTATTCTGTTAGAAAGAAATTAGAATGGGTTCAAGTGATTCCATTTTGACAATTGTCAAATTAGTCTAGAGTGTTTCCCATCTCATGGAAACACAGAACATTCTGAGTTGGAAGGGACCCACAAGGATCATTAAGTCCCACTCATCAAGTCTGGATTGAACCCATGACTTTGGTGTTATTAGCACCATGCTCTGACCAACTGAGCTAATCTCCTATGGCTCTGGTTTTTAGGTGGTCTGGTGGAAGCTGGCATGTCTCCAACACCATAGCTCCACTTTCATCTCTCTCAAAAGCCTCTCAAACAACCCTTTGTCCTCTGCTGATTCCCTTGAAGGTAATCTCATGAGGGGTGACTTGCCTAGAAACTGGAAGCAATAAAAAAATGAAAAAAGTGATTTCAAATATAGAAGAGAAGGCTGAACAGTTCCAAACTAAGATATCTTTGTTTTCCTCTTGTCTTCCCCCTTCTTCTCACAGCCCCACCAAGAAATAAAGCTTTTTTTTCCTCCTGACTTGCTCCAGGCTCAGAGGGAACTGAGGCAGGAGTGATAAGGGCTTGGCTGGGGGATTCAGGGAGGTCAGAAAAATAAGAACAGAAAAGTCATCAGGGCTGAATTAATACCTGGTGCCCTGAGCTCCTCTTTTTGAGCTGGTGCTACATGGTGTGCTGAAGGCTATAGCTGTGATCTGAGCTCCTGTCACGTATCCTCGGGGACGTTACTGCTGTGCCTCAGCTTCTCTGCCTTTTAAAATGAAATCCATGATCCTGAAGACCTCTGCAGAGAATTTTGAAAGCCAGAGATGAGGAAAGCCAGGGATTTAGTATGCCTTCCCTCAGTGGAGGTTACAGCCTGAGGACCAAGGACAATTTACCTGGATTGCCCAGTTCAGACCTTTGGGATGGCACTTGTGCTCAGACACGTCTGACTGGGGCTGGCAGGGAGCCTCTGTGCTTTGAGGGAAGGAATGAACTGGATCAGCACTGGCTGTTTGCTACACAAATGAGAGGGTGTAACTGGGTCAGAATTAGCCCCTAGAGGTGTACATTTGTCCCCATATATCTCTGTGGGTCCTCTTTGAGGTCAGAACAGTGATAACACAGCCAAAGTGCTTTAGTTACCTAGAATATAAGTATTTTCTACAAGAATGACTAATTTGACTTGGTCTTAAGGAGTGGCAGACTAACCTTACCAATCCATGGAAAAATTTCCTATTCTTTCACAATCCCATACAGCTGCTCTTTTTTCCCAGGCAGCTGTTTCTGTGCATGTGTCAGAGGGATTTGTCTGGCTTTATTAGGTGAATTTATATTCTTTCCAAAGCAAAACTGCAACTGATGTAAATGAGCACCTCTTATTTCTTTTGGTCTAGAGCCATCTCAGAGCTGGGGCTGAGCAGCTGCTCCACGTCACAGAAACCACAGCCCTGTGCTTGCAGCTACCCAGATGAAATCTGTGGCAGATTAAATCAGCCTCAAACTATACAGCTGCTGCACAGCCAGGGACAATTAGATAATGAAATGGGGAGAATAATGGCCTTGATCAGAGGTATTCCCCACGCCATCAAAATCCCACTGCTGAGACATGCCTGGGAGTACAGGCTTGCAGCTCTCCCTGTCTGTGTCAGGAGATCCCTGTGAGCTGAGCTCCCTGCAGGAAGGGTGCTCCTGGGGCAGCAGCCACTCCTTTGCTTGTCCTTTATGACCATTTTCCCCTGGGGGTCATGGGGATCATGCAGAGCTTCCCAGTGGTCTGGAGGGAGTAATGGACTCATCTGGACACGTGCCTAAACCTGCTTTGCCAGCTTAGAGGTCTTTCTCCTGACAGGGAGGTGCAGCTGTCACTGATGGTGGCAGTCACATCCTGCCTGGGAGATGGAGCTGGACAGGACTGATGGCTTTCAGGCAGATCCTGTAAAAGTGAGAGCTGGACTAAACTGTTGTTTCAATCAGTAATATAAATACACTGCTTGCTTGGCCCTGAGAAGGTGGGAGCTGCGTGGAAGAATAGGCATTAAGGTTATTTGTTGTCACATTGCAGAGAGATAAAATATTGGGCTTCCCCAGCAGTTTGGAGGCTTAAAGCACATTTAAAACCACTTTTGAAAACTTATTAAACTGGGACAAATATATTTGAACACCCATGCTTTGCAGTAAAAAGGACTTATCCTTCACCGAGGAATTTATAGTGCTTTGGTTACCTTGACACCAAGGCCAGATTTGCTTGGTAATCAGGCATGCATTACACTGCAAAACCATAACACATCTTCTAATTTCTGCACTGAGTTACTGAGATGCCCAGGGAAGGGAGGAGTCCTGCAGCAGCAGGCCCTGAGTGCAGTGAGACAACTGCAAACAAAACCTTGCCTTGGTCACTGCCCACACCTGTCTGAAGAGGATTCTGGAATTTAAATCACAGCAGATATCTGGAAGCTTTCACTGGGGAAGCCTCACACTTGAATTGAAGAACTTGCAGCAAAAATAAATCCTGAGGTGTGTTTAGATGAGCCTCCCCAGAATGTTGGAATGCAGTGCTTGTTCACCTAACTCTCCAGTGGTGCTGCTTCTTCTCTCCTTGCCTCATGCTGATCTAACAGCTGGGCTAGAAAAGGAAATTTCCCCTGCTACTTAAGTCTGGGTTTTTTTCCTGTTTTTCTACAATGTCATAATTTTCCTACTGCTTACTTTGCTTACCCCACTCCACTCCTTCCTCTCCAATTAATCCCAAATACTCTGACTCCTCTCTGAGGTAGCAACTATCTTCAAGGGTCAAAACTTTGCAGGGAAGAAGGAAGATTTACCTTCTCTTGTCTTATAAGGACTCAAGGGCTTTCCTTCCTTGGCTGAGACTTGCTGCTGAACTATCTGGTAGTCCAGTTTGTTTATCTGGCTGCTGGCCTTTGAAGGATGTGCTGCCACAGACTTGTCATGAGAGCTGCTGGCTGGAGCAAATGAGAACAAATGAGAGGCAGAGAGATTATGGCCTGAGCAGCAGCAGCCCTGCCAAAACCTGGCCCCACGTCCAATTGCTCTTAAACTGTCTAACAATTCAGACTAAAGGAGGTGCCTCACAAGAGGGGCTGGCAAACAGCAGCTCTGCCTGATTCACCTTCCAAGGGCAGCTCTACAAACTGCATTTCCAAGGTGCTGCAGGCTCTGGGCAATAAAGCAAAGCATGCCCTGCCCCTGCCCTGTGGCACAGCATGGCCCCCGTGGCCAGGGGACAGGTGTCACCTCCTGCAGGGTGCTGGGATGGGCACTGGGGGCTGGAGATGGGAGCAAGGGCAGGATGATGGCACCTGCACCCCTCCTGTAGGGGGTCCTGAGCAGGAGGGAAGAGCAGGGCGTCCTCAGCAGTTCTCACTCAGTCTTCTGCCTCAAGAGAGATCTTCAGGCTGAATTGCAGCTTCATGAGAGGTGCTGTCTCTTTTTCTAAGCCTTTTCTGTGTGAGAGAAGGACAGGCAAAGCCTGGAGAGGAGGAATGGTGATGGGATCAAAGCCTGCAAGCAAGAGCAGGGATCAGCTTCCCAAAGGCAAAGAAAAGCCACAGAGCCAGGCTCTGTGGAGAGGGATGTCAACAAAAGATGTTTCTGAAGACACCTTAAGGCATTATCAGAAGTTAGGGCCAACCTTTTCTATAAATTTCTTGTAAAAGTGTCTTGCTGAAAATGAGAATTACAGTGATGTGGATGAAACAGATAAAACCAAGGTACAGGAAGGGGAAGGGCTCATCCAGGGCCATGTGGTGTGGCAGTGTTGAGACAGGGTTTGGTTTCCTACTAGTGCCCTGAGTGACCAAGATGCTGTAGAGCTCTTGTTTTAGTCCATGGAAAGATTCAGTTTACCAACTATATTTCTGCCACAGGGAGTGGGACTGGCTGTGTCTCTTTGATGTCTTTCACATGTTTTAAAATAAGAAAAAGAATTTATAATGCAACTATAAAACCAGAATTCCCTGAGCAAGACAGGAAGCTCAGGCTTTTATCTGCCATTTTAGAGGCTTTTTCTCCACAAAGTGGGACATAAAGTGAGTTGGCCTCAGAAAATTACTTTTTAAAAAAAAGTTCTATTGTCTTTCAAATTCACTTCCCCTCCCAGTGAGAGGAGATCAAAGGGACACAGTTAGGTAAGTGTCTGAAATGGATGAGTTCAGGTAGGTTGAACATTTTTTAAAATGCCTCATTATTTTAGCATAAGCCCTCAAAGCAGCTCAAGGAAAGCAAGAGGAAACCTACATCAACCCTCAAAGCTTGATGGAATTGAACAGAGCAGATTATTCATTGGTTTCTTATAGACACAAAGGAAAACAAATTAGGCTGTTCACAGCAAAATTGGCTATTTGGTTAGTAAGTCAAAATATCCTTCCTAACTCTTCCTCAGCCTGCAGGTCACAGCCATGCCATTAAACATGGGATGTGAGGGAAAGAAAGGACTTGGAACTGATGGGAAGACATATTCTTTTTTGAGTATGACAGAGAGATTCTAGAAGGAAAGAGGAATCAGAGGAATTATCAAACTCTGCTGTATCAGTGAACCAGTTCTTCTTATTTTCATGGTACATACTGAAAATCACTAAGATTTTTTTTTTTAATTTTCTCACAACTCCCTTCTTCTGTATTTAAGAACAGAAAAATATTAGAAGAGAGCAGAATGAGGAATTGTAACTTCATCAGGTCATCTGATCTTAGACAGGTGGAAGTGGTAAAATATCTAATAAATAGTTCAGGAGACCTCAGCAGGAACAAATGTCCAATAACTTTTAATTCCAGTGTTTTTGAAAGGCAGATCGGTATTAGTCTTCCCCCCCGCCCCGATTTACTCTTCATATGCCAGTCCAGTGTCAAATAATTCTGGGAATGGTCAGGAAAAGGAAAGAAATGGGGAAGTTTTCTTTGCTGATCAGTGATTATGTCTAGTTGTCGCCCTACAAATGATCCATCTCTTTAAAGCTAATTCACTGTTCCCTTGCTGGTGTTGCTTAGAAACTAATTTTCTAAAATCCCACATTTTTCAGTGTGCTGGCAGATAAACACGAAGGCAACTGATAAGTCTGTGAACACTTCTGGCAAAGAAGGGGTAAGGTGCAGTAATGTATGGTGATGCAATTCCTGATGAGCTGAAATTTTGGGGATTTTGTTTGATGTGGGATATACAGATCCTAACAGCCTTGATATTTTTCAATATTTGAGTCTCCTCTTCCTGAATGAAGAGGTCTACATCAGAAATATATGTATATTGGGAATGCAGAAGCAATATTAATGTTTGCTCAGCATTCCTCAGTGTAGCTGAGGAAGCTGAAGGACAGGTTCCTTCTGTGAGGCTGTGCCTGGGGTGTGGGCAGGCACCCACACCAGGGCTGCAGGATGGCTCCAGTGGCTGGGGGGTGGATGTGCTCAGCTAGAAGTTGGCTTTCTAAACGGTTTGCCACATAAAAATAAATAAATAAACAAAGCAAGCAAGCAAGCATGTGAGGACAGATGAGGTTCAGGATTGGCTTGAATAGCCAATGTGTGTGTGAAAAATCTGTGTGCAATTTTAGCACCACAGAAGCACCAGAAAAGGCAATCTTTATACTTTCTGTCTGACTCCTATTGCTTTGGGGACGCTCATTCTATACTAGCCAAGCAAGCCATTTGATTAAGTGCTAAACTTGAAAAAAAGTAAATAGCCTATTTAAACATGTTAAGCACAACCTGTCACCTACTTAGATGCTATTTAAACATAACCTATTTAAATATGCCTTCACCTAAGTTTGTGTGCATCTTGTTTCATGCCACATACCTTGTAAATGAAATGACTTATATAACAAAAATGAGGTGATAAAATACAAGTACCACCAGCTTTGCTTAAAAAATGCAATGAACAGTCATATGGGGTTTCAAATATGTTGTACTGCCAGTCTGTGGCATCCATTAATGTCTGAAAGAAAAGGAAATTCATTAACAGAGCTCCACAGCTGGCACCTCTACTGCACTACCATCACTGCTCTTTGTCAGAGACTTTAAAATGTTTGCACATCTCCTTCATTTCAGCAGGCACCTGAATTTGTCTTCTGTATTTTCTGTTGAGTTCAAAATCTATCTGAAAAAGGAAGCAGGAACTGGACATCTTTCTCACTTCTTGCCTTGTGTTGTTTACAATCTTTGTGTAGCCTAAGAGGAAAATTATTCTGCACCTGCTTGCAGAGGCAGGGACTCTTCCATGCTCCTCCCCACACCTTGTTGCAGGTCTAAGTCCAGGAAAGCTGAGGAGCTTTGCAGTCTGGCCATGTGTCCTGGGGCTGGCCAGTGATGCAGTGTGGCTTTGCATTGTGATCTCAGTCATTTGACATGGGTTTTCCCACTCCCACCTCGTCCTCTGCTCTGAGATCACAAGTTCTTCATAGCCCTCTTTGGGTCTGTGAGAGTATGGAGTGCAGTGACTTTCCAAAGCAGTGACACACTGCTGTGACACAGCTTACAGTGCCACACCAAAGATTGCACCAGTACCTCCTCCAGGACAGGAGTGAAAGAGGCTTGGTCTGGGAATTTCAGTCATGCTGTGGAATAAGAACTGAGGTTTGTGTGAAGAAGATGATTTTTTCCCCTTTTCTTATGGCTCCTTGTGGGAGTCCAGACAGGCAGATGATCTTATGTCTGTAAGAGAACATGAAGTGTGATTTATTGCCATTTCCATTAACTGCTTCTAATGCAAAGAGGAAATGTTAGAAGTCACTCCTCCCTGGAGGAGAGGTGATGCTTGACCTTCTCTTTTAACAGGGAAAGAAGGAGGAGAAATGCTGAGAGGATGTTCTGCTGGGATGCTGTCATTGGTAACAGCAGTGACCTTTTCCCTGTGGTCAGCAGGTGGCATCATGAAGATAAATTACTTCAACTTGCAAGTTAAAAGATGTTTGTGCTGAGCAAGAAAATTAAAAAAAAACCCTTCCAAAAGTTGAACGGTATTTTGCAATTTCATGTTTTCTAGTTATTTTATGGAAATAGTTGTTGTGCATGGAAACGTGAAGCACCTATTGTAATTTGACTAAAACTGACTGGTGATGGATGTTTTGTTCAAGATTTTACTTGCAAGGTTACACCAAACTCCTCTGTCATTCTAGTGAGAATGAGAGCTACTGTGAGGATCCAGGCACTCTTGTCCTTAAGGGTCACTGCCACTAAAAAAAGCAAGATTTTTTTTCCCCCATTGAATCTCAGGGTCTCTTTAGGAAGGATAATCAGTGACAGTATATACGGTTCCACTCCATCCATACCCATTTTCACTTCTAGCACTATCAACTCAGTGTTACCTTAAAGTCAATATAAAATAGTCTGCAGAATTGCTGTGGTGATAGCTGCAATTCCTCCCTTGTGGTTCCAAGTGATCTGGAAGGGCAGCTCTGACAGGCACTTTCTAATTTACTGCTCAACCTCATTTTCTGTCTATGGAGTTTATAGGGAAGGTCACTCATCACATCTCATTTCTTTAACATTGTCCTTACTCTCTTTTTTACAAAGCAAAAGTGGGATCAAATGATCAGGCAATGTATGAGGGGAAAAAGCAAAATTTTTTTAGCAGCTATGGACCTTCTGCTGTTTTAGATGTTGGTATTCAGTGCCTGTTAGATTTCTGCAGGAATGTGGACAAAGACACGGGAAGTAGGACATGTGCTCAAAGGATGTGCACATGGAGTACTCTGTTCTGTTGCAAACCAGAGCAATCCCTGCCATTAGCAGCTGAGCAGCTGCCTTTGGTCTCTGGAGAGCAATATACCTGCAGGAAATGGAACTGTGGGGTGTGCAGGCTGTCACTGGAGTGGGGCAGATCACAGTGGTGGTCACCACATCCATCCCAGCTGAGACTGCCTCTGCAGCTGCTCCCTGAGGTGTGTGCAGGGAGCTGAGAACACAGACCTGCACCACCCTCCCTGCAGACCTCAAGGCTCAGCCCTGGGCTGCTCAGCGCTCACTGTGATGTGGTGGGAGCCTTCCAGGGAATGCCCAATCTCTGGTGTCTCACACTGTGGGATGACAGTGTTGTTAGTGCATCCCCAAGCCCACTCCTCTCAGGCACTCCCTGTAGAAAGCACTCAGTTAACTTCAGCTGCGGGAATCAGAGGCAAGAGTTACTGTTCCCAGGCTGGCCAGGTTAGGGGGCTGGGAGGCAGATTTCAAATACTGCAATGTGCATTGGGGACTTGGAAAGAATGGCTGGACCTTTCTTGGGAAAGAAAGGGATCAATCTTGTTTGGAATAGGTTGAAAAAGAATTCAGGAGGGGCTCCATGCTAATTTCTTTACCTCTGTACCCTCCCATATCTTGCCTTCATCCTTACACATTTTTGCATTTCTGAGCTTGTTAGAATGAGTTGCCTTAATATTAAAATACTTGCCAGAGCTGAAGGAGTTAACTGCTTACACCAAGGACACTGCTCTCTTTTATATTTTTTATGACACAGAATACTCTGAGAGTCACAGAGCTGATATTTAGCTGGTCCTAAGTAGTGAGACTTAGAAAGCCTCCAGTGCCAGGGGCCATCATGGCAAGGGCTGCAGCAGGAGATGGATTTGGTTCTAATGTTTGAGGAGAAACACAGGATTTACATCCTAATAGCACAAAACACACATGGAAAAGCAACTCTGCTGCTTAAAGGGCTTTTGTATGAAGAGTAATAGCCTCAACAGGATGGTCTAGCTGGCCATGACGAGGATGAGGTGCTCTCCAGGCCAGGCACTGGTCAGGAGCACTCCCCATCCCTGTGCTGTGCAAGTATGTCATTTAGAGAACATCCTGAAGCTGAAAAGCAGGCAATGGTGGATGATGTTTGTCTTCATTGCTGAGTTGACTCCCCCAGCCCAGGGAATTATTTTTCATATGGATAATAACCAATCATTCCCAAATGCATCACTTGAAAGGTCTTTAGGCTACATGCCAGGAGATTGGAGCTAATAGGGAGCCCCGGGATGGGGATGGATGGGCTTGGTTACAGCCTGGAGATATTTATGTGTGTGTACACACCGTATTTCAAAGACAGAGGAAGCAGTGTGCTTAGACTCAAATTTACCATGGAAAGGCTCTAAAGCCATTTTCAAACCGGCAACATAATTTAAAAGGCCTTGCAGTGCCTGGGATGACTCAAGCAAAAGTCCTCCCTCCCCCTTTCCCCGTGTCACTCACATCTCACCTTGACTGCAGGTGGCTGGATGTGATGGATCGGGGAGGAAGGGGACAGCAGGGGATGGCGGCTGTGACATCGAGGGGACTGCTGGAAAACGTGAGGGCTGCAGCCCCGAGGCTTCCCAGAGCTCGGCACAGCTGAGAGGAGCAGCACCAGCCGAGGGAGGGGAGGCTGGGGCCGGGGTGTCCCTGCGGGCGATGCCCGCTGAGCCGGCTGCCATCAGCCGTGGCTGCTCGGCGCTCCCAACTTTGTGTCAATGAGCGCTCATGCTCCGCTGACGAGAAAAGCAATTCCTGTGCAAACCTGTGAACGTCTTGAGGGACTGGTTATATCGAAAGCATCTCCTGGCGCTGCAAAAAAGTGGGACAGTCTTCCTTTTCCCGTTAGGTTTTTACTGTGAATGGATTTTGAAGACAAAAGCTGTAAGTCAGCCCTTTTTCTTTCCTGTTTAATATATAAAATCTCTGCTGTGTGCGAGTCTGGTCTGTGCAGGATCCATTCCAATGAAGGAACTTGGCACACATACTGCAGTATCATCCCCCTTCTGCAGTAGATGTGCTGTAACAAAATGAAATTCATTGTCTGCTCCCAGCAGGAGCCTGTCCATCCATCTGCTACCTATCATTGTCTGTCTGTCTTAGAAATTTAAGCAGCCACCTTCCTCTGTGCCTGTCACAAGCAGGCAGTAATAATAGTAGCTTTTGACATGTCCAGCCCTTTTCTCTCTCTTTTCAAGCCTTTGTTAAAAGCGGGGATTTTCTGTGGGGACAAAGAGAACAGACAGAAACAGTGCTTATATTGTAAATGACTTCAGGTTTTTCACACAGGAGAAAGATATCCAAGGGAGCTGGTGTTCTCTGGGGGGGTCAGTCCCCATTGGGCCCCCTGGCTGGATAAACCTTTCTTCCCAGCTGCACTGGGGGCCTCGGGGTCTGCCCGAGGCAGCAGAGCTGCTGTGGAACTGAACAGGGGGAACTGAAGACATTGATACAGCCACGGTTCCATCTGTGGATTCTCTGGAAAAATGGACCTTCATTTCACAGTGGTGACAGAGAAGGGGCCTTATTCTCAACTCTGGTGTGCTCAGGGCTGCCCAAATCATGGACTTGTCAGACAGCTATGCCTCCCACCAGCTGCAGTTCATGTGTCACAGCTGCAGTTCATGTGTCACAGCTGCAGTTCATGTGTCACAGCTGCTCTGGACTTCAGCTACAGCCTGCAGGAGATGGCTGCAGTGACCTGACTGCAAGGGACAACTTGCAGTTAACTTGAAGTCACCAAGAAGTTATAGCCCTAAAGGGAAAAGGGGTGTTCAGCTGCCATCACCCAAGGTGGGGTGAACCTGCACTTCACCTTTATGCCTTCCTAGACAGGTACCATGTCCCACTCCAGCACTTCCTGCTGGGTGGACTGGACTGCAGAGTTGCAGTGGTGAATGTCAGGGATGCCAGGGCATAAAAAAGAACTAGGAGGCCAGAATTAAGCAATGAGTAAAAGCAAATGTCTTTTTGTCACTCCCCAGTCTCTATGGTGAACCTTCTGAGTATGAATGTATTTTTTTGATTCTCAACTAAGGGAACAGGAAGGTGAGGGTGAAAAGGTCAGAAAGCAAGGCTTTCAGCTTGTTGCTGAAGCTTGCAGTTTGGAAGTCCTTCTGTGCCTACAGGCTCCTTGGAACTCTGAGCCATGTGGGCTGTGAGCTTTGGAGGGGAAAAGGAGAAAGTGTCCTGGCCATGTCTCTGGAATATGACCTATTCTTGAGTGCCATCGCTTCAGCCTTGCAGGGGTTCACCCTCAGCAGCTATTCTTGATCTGAAGTTAATTTCCTGGGTTGCTCTGACATTTCAGAATTGGTTGTGTCACTTGAAAGTGAGTCTTGTTGATGAATTTCACAGGCACAGAGCTTGCAGCTTGCTGTGCCTCTCTCCGAGCACAGGCATACAGGGAGGTGGTGCAGATACCCTTGGGGGGGACAGATGAGCCCTTCACTCAGTGTGTGGCCTGAACTTTCTGAAACCTTGAAGACACCATGCTGGCAACAAAGCTTGCTAAAAATGTGGCATCCTAGAACAGTTGCCAGCTCCACGGGGAGGCTGATGGCAAAATGAGTCTCTTGGGTTTGACTGCTAAGTCTTGGAGCTTAAGACACAGAACAAAACTCAGGACTCCTGGGTTTAAATCCTGTAAACTTTTGGCTGCCTTTAGGCCTCATAGGAGACATTTAATAACTTTTTGCCAGTTAAAAATTAAATATATGAATTATAAGGAGTCCTAGTAGAAATCATGATGGTGGCTATTAAGTAAACAGTTCAACTTGAAAACTGGAGCTTGAAAAGGTTAGAGAAACTTGATCTAGAAGTGCATATATATGATAAATATTGGCTATATAAAAAAAAAATCCTGGCCTAAAAACCATATTAAAACTAAAGACATTTATATAGAGATTTGTTTCCTTTGTGAGGTGGTTAATCCTTAGGGTTGCTAAATGGTGCTACATCAAACGGAAAGGTCTATGCAGTTTGGAAAGACAATTCAATTCCAAAGAATCCAAGAACAGCATAGAATAATGTTAGTATTTTTCAGTTTGCTTTATAGAAATACATCACTAATATACTGCATTATGGCAAAGTGATAAGTCAGAATGGGTACCAAAAGGGACAAAACCCACAATCAGCCCAGCTAGTGCTCTCAGTTTGGTGAGGCCATTCCCAACAGGTATTTCACATAGTCCCTCTGAGGAACAGCTCATCAATAAACAGGTTGGCAGCTTGGCTCTGGCCCCAGTTTTCAGAGGGCTCCTGAGATGGTTCTGGAAGAACTGGGATTGAGGATCTGTACAGCACGAGCAGCTGTGGTGAAACTGTGCTGCAGCTGGACACCCTCCTGGGCATTGCTTTGTGTCCTGGAGAAAAGCTTTGTACTGAGCCAGGCTTGCAGGGAGTAAAGCCCCCTTTGGAGTCTTGGAACAAAGAACTCCACTGGTTGTGGTGTCCCAGGTTTCACTGCTCAAGAAATGTGTGACTTTCTCCACAAGACCTTGATTCATTCACTTCTTCTTTAGAAGATGCAGTTGCCTCCATGACAGATCCTAGGTCAGCTCTTGGCCAAAGCTCAAAACCCTTTTGCAAGACCAAGCCATCCTTTGTGAGACCCTTTGGACATGTTCAATTCCTAGGCTCCTAAGTGTGTGCAGTGACCCTTTCCATAGCAACCAGGGAAAATATCAATAATCTCTCTTATTGGAAACCACAGGAAATCCACCCAGGATTGAATACAGATTTCACTTGTTTAAGCACTAAGACAAAAGCTTTTCAAGGATCAGCCATTTCACCACCAAATGAAAACAGCTTGAAAAATATATTAAGGACATTTGAAGAGTTTTGGTAATAAAATAAAACATTTAATAAAGAATACTTTGCAGTTCTGTATTGTCTTTCAGCAGTGATTTACTGTCAGGGTGCTGCCTGGATATTGCAAGGAAAGGTTTACTAGGAATACAATAGATAATAAATTAAAGAGATTAAATCTCATTCCTGAGTGTATGTGTTAATAAAAGATCCCCATAATACTCCTGGAATACAGGAAGTATAAAAGACAATAGTGAAAGTATAAAGTGGAGATAGAATGCTGTGAGTGACTAAACTAATCACTGGATTAATGATGGCCAGTGTGAGCAGAGTCCTGCTGGCAGCTCACATAGATCTCAGCAGAGCTCACCATTGTATGTGGAGAATAAAACTGACCTTGACATGAAGGGCTGCAAAATGTCTGAATGCACTTCCCTGAAATGCTGTGCATAAAATTAATTCCATCACTAATAACTGACCCATGTTTTCCATTCTGAAGAATCCAATCCATCTGGCAACCCACTGATCAAGCAACAGGATAGTTTCCAGAACAGGAGGGAAAGTGGAACTGCATTATATTGGTGCCTGTTCTCCCAATACAGGGAGAGTAGGGGTAAATCCACAGCAATATCAGTCTTTCAGGGGAATTTGCCATCAGAAAAAGTTTGGATACCTCAGTACCTGTAGAAACCTAGCTCAAATGTATTGCCCAAGTTAGTTGTTAGAGGATGGAAAGCTCATGCTTTGGCCTCTGGCAGCCTTTAACCCTTGTTTTTTGATTCCTCACACAGTAAGTCAACTGGAAATTGTTTTGCTTTTCTCTAACAGCACACACTTTCTTAGCAGCCTGCTTTTCTGGGGCTTTCAGGCATTTGTGAATTGCTTCTATTCTTAACAATGCAATATATAGAACTGGAATAGGTGTCTTCCCAAATCAATCTTTGAAAATACTGCTATGTGTCTCTTCATTTTCATCTATGTCCTTTTGGACAGATTGTGTCTGAAAAGATGGGCATGTGCACATGTTCATGTACACATGTATGTACAGGCTCACAGACACATATTTAACATCCAATCTGTCCAAATGTAAGTTTTGAAAAATATCAAATCTATTACTCAGAGATCATAAGAGGATTGAAATTATAAGGCTTTTTTAAACATATGTTATTTTGAGTTCAATGTATACTTGCTTCAAGCTGCTCTGTGCAACCATGGAGATGAGAAAAGTACTTTCAGAAAATGAAAGCTGGAAATTTTTAAAAAGGATAATTCTAGTAGCTGGGGCTGTAAGTGGCTTATTAAGAAGTCTTGGAACTTAGACTGATGTGGGAAATCTGACAATAGTGAATATGAAATAGATTTGTGGAATGCAGATGTGTGACCCTGGTTACCTGTCAGCTGGCAGGATCCAAATTCCCCCGTATGGCTACAAGCTGGCTGCATTTCTTATGTCTTGTTCTTTGTTTATTACCTTCTAGTTCTTAGATAATGGAAAAGATGAAAGCTGGCACACTTTCTCCTTTTGAAAGACTCCTGTGGAAGGGTAATTCACTAGTAAACAAAGCAGGATAACTTGGAACAAAACAGGACCAAAGCAGTGGTACTTCACTGGGGTCTGACTGCAGACACCACATCAATAAC
Source organism: Anthoscopus minutus (assembly GCA_013399455.1). NCBI lineage: Eukaryota > Metazoa > Chordata > Aves > Passeriformes > Paridae > Anthoscopus > Anthoscopus minutus. Next base: position 661,885 of record VWYI01044903.1, read on the forward strand.
TCCAGGGAATACGGGGCTAGGAATGCTGGACAAACATAGGTTACAGAACTCAAGGAGAGGGATAGGACTTAAAAAAAAGGATGTCTGGAATTAACATCAGAGTCTGTCAAACACTGGAGAAATCTAACCTAGTATGTAGAAAGAGAGAGAGAGAGACTGAGATTTGGCATTTAAGAGGGTATTTTGCTTTGACTGTTGAGAGAAGATCATGGTGCTCTATGGAACGGTCACAACAATCCCCGCTGCATCAGAGCATCCCCACTGCAGCAAGGAAGGCAAAGCACAGGCATTCATGAAGTGTGTCCTACCTTGAATCATTCTTTTTTTTAGTGCCAGGCAATGAGGAATTGTGTTTAGAAACCTGCATGTTAAAGGTTTCTGAATAGTTCTGCTCTGAAGTTCAGCAGGATAATGATCTAGCAAAGTGTAACCTTCAGCCAGTGGTGAGTTGGAGGAATCAGGGGATGTTTTAGGCTGTCTAGTCCTGTTTCTGCAAAGCAAGGAGAGCAGTCTCCAGAAAACATTCCCAAGAGAACAGGTTGGGACTTCTCAAGGAAGGAAAGGTAACCCATGCCCTCCCAAGACCAAGGTGGCATCTTGGGCTCCCAGCCCATGCTCTGTGGGTGACCTGGTGGCTGTGCCAGCTCCACACCAGCTCTGCTGGCTCAATGCTGCTGCTGGGACGGCTCCTGCAGAGTCAGAGCGCAATGGTGCTGAAAGCACCAGCTCACTGTGAATATATAAGTAGCTCACTGCATTCAATTAGCAGAAAATTTGGTTTTCCCATTGCTGAACAATTGCAATGTGGAGAAATTTAATTTTATGGTGGCTGAGATCCTTTTGTATGAAATGACAAACGAAGGAAACTCCAGCAGTACAGTTATCTATCATGAAGCTACTTTATAATTCCTTCTACAATATAAATGGCGCAGTGAAAAAATCCCTTGTTAGTTTAGACAGCAGCAGTTCTCTTTCATTAACATTAAAGTATTGAAATTAGTGGTACAGTCCTTGCACTGCCTGGTCATGATGGGAAGCCTCCCTCTCAATTAATAACAGATAATTTAATCAAAAGCTATGTTTCCACACGTTGGGATCATCAGGCACTCCCTGGCCCCTCTTCATGGCAAAGAGAAGGATGCAAGTTGTATCCAGCAGGGGGACTTGCTTTCCTGTTTCTGTTTTCATGACACTGACTGTGTGAGCTTCAGTTTCAGGGGAAGAATTATGAAGTGAAAGGCTTCAGGTGGGGCAGGTTGGCTGTGGGAGCTGAAGATGCCATAAAATTTTCTCATTCTTCTGGTTCAGCTGTTCTGTCTCTGGAAAGTCCTTTGTTTCAGCGCTGTAGTTCTGGAAGAAAATATATCTTTTTGCTTCAGGGCTTCAGCAAATGTATGAAGAAGCAGCTTTCTTTCTGTGCAGTTCTGTGCATTCCATTAATGTTTCTTCTGAAGTGATTGTTACTGACTACTTTCCTCAGCACTGACATTTGTGGTTGTTAAAGACAGGATAATGTTTCGTGGTTATCTTTTTCAATACTATTACAGTGAATGTGGTGCACCCAGGCAGGGGGAATGATGAGGAGACAGGAAGATTTTCCCATCACCTTGTAAGTAGTTTTTCTAAGTAAGAGGTATTATCCTGGGTACCAGCATCAGAAAGGAAAAATTCCATTTTTCTTCACTAGTAGCTCTGTGTACAGTAAACAGCTCTGATCACAGCTAAGGGCTTCTCCTTCCTGAAAGGCTTATCTTAAAAAAGAGGTCATGGATATCAGTCCAGGCTGAAAAGTTTTGATCTGAAGTCTGCTCTCTGTGTCATAAGTTCTGGGGTTTTTTTTCTTATCCTCAATGGACCAGCCTCAAAGTTTGTCCTCAGAAGCTGTTGCAAACCTCAACTTCCCCTGACAGCAGCAGTCGTGCAGGGCTGGTGTCCATCCACAACCAGAGAAAGGACAGAGGATCAAAAGGCTGTGCCCTGGAGGTCACATTTGCAGGAGAGGGGGAAAGACATCAGAAAAGCTCTGTGGGGTGTATCTGTGTAGGTGGAGTTTGTTCTTTCTCTGATATCCAGCATTTAGAAACACTATTCCTAAGACAGCTTGTGTAGAAATACAAGCAAGGAGAAACCTGACTCAAGTTTAAACTTTTTTTTAAAAAGTGGTCAGAGGTGATGTTCTCTGAGTTCAAATGGGAAAGAGATTTTTTGGGAACAAAAGCATCACTATCTGAACAGATGTAATATTTGGTGACTGGAAGATATGAATTCCTGGTTAAATGAAATAGGTAAGCTCATCAGGGAGGCTATTTCAAAATTTATCTGAAGATGAGTAGAGCCTTAAGTCTTGGAAATTTTACATGAGCTTAATTATGAGATAGTGTCTGGCCATGGTTATTCTGGGTGATTTTCCCTTTTTGCTGGGCTGCATGTTGGGGCAGGTGATCACAACAACTGTTTCTGTTGGGAGACCTGTGCTGGTGTTTGTCATGGCACAACAACTCTGTGAAGAAATCTTTGAGTCACTACGGCTCTTGACAGAGCTCTTCTGCCAAGCAGGGAATGTACTTTAAATGTGCACTGAAGAACAATGAAGGTGCCTTGTTGGCAGTGCCTGATATATTAGTCTTTGATAAGGGATGCAGATCCCTTAAATTATTTAGATGAAGAGGGACGTTTAGTTTGTCTGAATGTCAGATCTCCTGGGTGAGAGCAGATTCGTTTATAAAAAGAACTGCACTTAGTGTGTCTGGAGGGAATATTGATTAAAGGAAATGTTGGGAAGCAGATACAACACAGGACAGAGTGGAGATGACCGACAGATTAACACAGGTTAATTCTGAAAGGGAACAAGAGATGTGCTCCAAATAATGAGCAGGGATGGAGGAACAGAGGGAAAGCTTGCAGAGCTGCTAAATATGTCATTCATGTGTTGGACCTGTTTTCCTTAAGAGATGTGACACCACTGAGAAATTAATGGGAAAATTCCAGAATTCTGAGAGCTCTTTGTGAAGAAGCCACAAGAACCTTCCCAAACTAGGCTTGAGTCCTTATGGAAAGACTGTTCTTGGGAGGCAAGATGTGGTTGAGTGTGGGGTTAGGCTATGAGGAAATGCAAGAGAGAGGAAAATGTGAGGAAGTAGAATATATGCTATGATTTTTTTGAGAAACAAGGCTAATCTATAAATCTAACTTGCATAATCCTATTAAATGTAGGCGCACAGGACCTCAAAAGTTACCCTGTGTGTATCCTTTCCACAGCTTCCTGCCAGGCTGGGAAGTGCTGGCAAACTGGGCTGAGGAGCTGTGGTATGGTGGTTTAACCCGTGTCACCCAGCTGATGGTTTTCTGAGCTCTGAGTTAGAACCCAGACAATCCAAGCAGAAAGTGCTGTTGGGTTCTGAGAAAGGGAATTTCTGCTGGGTTTTTTGTGCTTTTGAACAACACTGGTTTATTGCATTTCTCCAAAGCAGGCCATATGGCTCATCTGTGACAGGCAGGATGGGACAACAAGCTTTGTAAGCTTGTTTGGTTTTTTCCTTCTCATATTTCATGGTTTCCTAAATTTCAGCATCTTTAGGAGTGCGTTTCTTAATAGTTTGATGGAAATCTCTATTTCTAAGCGACGCTACAGATGGTCAAAACAAGGAATTTTAAATAGTTGATATTTAAATTTTTTAGTGGAGGAGGGCCATTTTCCCTCTGGAATTTCCTATTTAGTTTCCCTTTGAGCCATTTCTAGGCATTCCTAAATTTTCACTGCTGGAGGATATATTTGTAAAAATTTTCCTATGTGAATACTCTTTCGGGGAAATAACCCTTTCCTCTTTGAGCACTCCATATGTGGTGTCATGAAGATGCAAAGGGAATCCTGAACCTTCAGTTCCCTGCAGGAATAACTGCAAGGCTGAGGCATTAGTCTTTTAGCCAGCACATGTTTGATCTCTGTTTTCTTTTCTGTGGATTTGAGGACCTGGATGTTTCTGTGATCCTGTGTATCATTTGTCCAGTTTTACAGTAAGAATGTAATTTACTTCTGGAGAGCAGCACCTGTTCCTGCATGTCAGGAGAGAGTAACCTTTATGTGAATTACTTTGGAGATTTTCAAGCTGTGGTCCATGGAACCCTGTCGATCTAAAGATTAGGTTTTATAAGCCCATGGAAAATAACTTGGAAAAACAAAAGCTTCCCATCTGTAGACTCAAATTTGTGGCCCCAGGGGGCCACGTTTCCATCTGAACATTTGTAGGAGTTTACAGATGTACAGAATTTGGAAACTTCTCATGCAGAGCGATCAAAATGAAAGTTTGCAGAAGCTGGTTTGGAGTTGTAGGAGATATGCTAGAAAATCCCCAAGCTCTGAAAAGTTGTGGTTTACTTGTTTGGTGAAATCAGGATTGCTGTTGGGTACCAGTGGCCTAATAAGTAAACGCATGAATGAAGGAATCAAAAAGCTCTCCTAAGGTCTATTCAAGGAATTAAAGAAAGACCTCTTGATGAATATGAAGGATGGATAAAAGAGCTTATGAGTTCAAGGTCTGATTGAGCAGAATATGTGGTCAATTCTAAATCTCTTCTGTTAAAAAAGTCAAGCAAACAATTTGTCTCAAAAAAATGAAAACTTGCAGCATTTTGTTGCTGCTGGGAATCATTTACTCAGCTGGGTTGTTGGTTACAGAGAGGATGCTACTGTGGGTAAAGTTAGATCACTCATCGACATTTAAGGGACTGGATCTTAAAATTTAGAGAAAAAGCCAAACACCAAACCCCACAGCAGAGCTGAATGGATCTTCCAGAACATTTTTCACCTTCCAGAACTGCAGCTTGAGGAAGGTCATGTCGCCAGTGTTCATGCATGATGGAGAAGATGTATTCAGCTGTGCTGTCAGGATTATCTTTGTTGTGGGGTGGACTCCCAGCACATGAAACATCATTGCTGGAGGATCTTTGTGATGGAATATAGGTACTTGTTCTCCTGTGGAACAATACATTGCTCACAGCTATACCTTTAGTGATTAACCTGTGAGATGTAATGTCTGTATGTGCATTATCTCTCTGTTCCTGTGAACAGACACATACTCTGGTCTTTGCATTCTGATTTTTCATATACGTTAGCATAAATCTTCAATAACTCAAGAGATCTAATGCTTATCTTAGTGATGAAGAGTGGATTTGCTCTATAGATGTTTATGAAGTTACTTTGTTTTTATATCATTTTGACAAAGGAATCAATTACAGTGAAATTGCTTTTTGTGTGTTTCTTGTTACCTGCAGGGTGTATTTTCAGGGTGTAATATCACATCCTAACTAGGTGGATAAGCAGACAAGCATATTTCTAAACAGGATAAATGAGCCCTGGTGAAGCATTGAACTAACATTACATTCCTGCTTATATCCAGCTAATTCACTGCATCACACAATCTATCTCTGAATGTATGAAGAGATTTTTGGAGGCATATATAGAAGCAATTCAGTAGGTAATGTACACAAATTTTCAGCCGAGTCTTGGTGCTTAAGTGTTATTAAGATCTTTGAAAATTGCCTTTGATATTCTGAACAAAAAGTCAAAGAGGGTATTTTTACTTTTGATTAAAAATTGACTGAGCAGGTGCAAAGATATATCGCTATTAGCTGAAGGGGAAACATTTTCTAGAAAAGCATAGCAAGTCTTCCTTTGGTTTTTATTTATTATTCATCTTAAAGGTTGAAAGAATAGATGGATAGAGGAAGAATGTTGGGTTTTATTACCTGAATTTAAATAGATTGCCCTATTCTCCTCACCTTGAGGAAAGCCTGTTAGCCAGCAATGCCAGGAGAGGCCCTGCAACATTTGCTCTTTTTTTTCTGAGTGTCTGTAACATGGTCCCTAAATGCTTGCTTCACTCATCACAAACCCCACGAAAAGCAGTTTGAATAAAGCAGTGGGGGGAGAGGCAGAGCAGGGAATACAGATTTCCTTATTTTGTCCTTCTGAGGTAGCAGCTTTACATTGCCCTCCACATCAGCCAGACAAGCCAACCAATTTGTGACTTCCAGGGACACCAGGAGGAGCTGGCAGCTGATTTGGAATATCATTAAGGGGGGGGTTGTGTTGGGGATCACAAGAGGACAAGGGAGGATGACCTCTTGAGAGTGCCACTGCTGCAGACGGGTTTGGCGTGGCTCACGTGGGGATGGCAGGGCTGCAGGAGGGACAGCTGGCACAGGAGGGACAGGACAGCTGGCACAGGAGGGACAGGACAGCTGGCACAGGAGGGACAGCCAGCTGGGGCTCTGGCACCCTGTGAGGAGGGTTCCAGCCCCTCTGGTGGGAGAAAGCATGTTCTCCTCAGAAGGTGTCACCCTTATGATGGTCTGAATCCCAAGGTAAGAAGGTTTATGCTTCCAAAAACTCTTGTTTTGCAACAACCATTAGAAGCCAGGTCTCCTTAACAGCAAAAATTTCCAGCCTTGTTTGCACTTTGCCATGTTCTTGGATGTCACAGCAGTCATGGTACCTATGAAAACTGACTCATTCCTCCTCTAGAAAAACACACCAGGATGTTTTGATCCCTCTCCACTTTGCTTCAACCCTGAGTCAGGCTCATACTGTTCTCTGTATCTGCCTCCCAGCATCTGACTGTACTTCCCAATACACCATTTTCTCTCCATTGAAACATTCCACAGAGACAATGTGCCACCTTCCTTCCCCAGATACCTACGTGGTGAGATGAGCTCCTGCAGCCCCCCCAGGAACACTGGATTTGTAGCCCCACGTGCAATATGGAAATCCAGCAAGGAGTCAGGGTCTTACCTAAGGCTTTCCTTATCTACAACTGCTTTATTCTTAGAAAGCACTAAAGCAGTTATAAATGTGGTGTGTGAGGGAAATAACCAGTTTTAAACACAATCTTCCACCTTGTCTCTAAATTGCATTTCCAATTGTTGTCTATAGGTGCAGTTTTGCAGTTCCTCCAGACTTTTCATCTCTCTGGCTTAATATTATTGTGTTTTAATGGGATCACCCAAAGGAATTGTTTTTAAAGCTCTTTTTTTTTTCTCTGATCCTACCATGTGCTTGCTTGCAAAAATGACATTTCAGCTTTCTCCTGGTTTGTGTGGAAGTGTGGGTGGCTGAGAGGCAAGTGGCTCCATCTCAGCATCTCAGGCATGCAAGAACCAGAACAGGTGGATGGCAATGGCATTTGAACATAGATGAGTAGTAGCAGGTAGTCCCTGGTGCCCATGTTTTGCCAGCCTACTCTCATCCTTTAAGGACACACAAAAAAAAATAAATCACATGCTCTATGTGCTCTCCAAATGTCAGCCAGAACCTAGCATGGACACGGGTGTGCCAGCAGGAAGGAAATTCCACCAGCTGCTGTGTGAGGAATTGGCTTAATTAATCAGTGGTGTGGTATTCCTGCACAGGCTTAGGATCAGCAGTGCTGTGAAGATGAGAGAACTCAGCAGAGGTCAGCCCAGGACAGGGCTGATAACCCTGCAGAAGCAGTGAAATGGGGATTTCTCCATATTTTACCAGATCATGTTGATATTTGAGGTAAGGAAATGCCTTATTCTCTTGAAATATCAGTCCAGCCCTTACATCTAGTACTAAATTAATATTTTAAAATCTTATTTTTGTTATAAATATGTGGTGTAAAGGCAAGAAGTTTCATCTTAGCTGCTCCTAACTACAGAAAAATAGGTTAGTGATCTCCTGAGAGGTCCTTGTTTGTCTCTTCTACACTTGACTGAGCACTTCTCTTTTCTACTGAGCATGGTTGCAGCTGACAACATTTATCTGGAAAGGCATAAAGCCAGCCTGAAGGGACAGAGTAGGCAGTTCTCATCTGCATTCTTCACAGCAGTCCCTTGCCTGATTTCTGTGCTCTGAAGGAAGGGAATAAACACTGAATACAACAGAAGAAGTGAAGTACAAAGTGTGGCCTCTGCTCCCAAACCCTTGTCCCCACCTGATGAAAGTGTATTTCTTGAACCAACAGAGTCATAAAGAGCTTGGTCCTTCAAAAAATGTCTTACAGCTCTCATCAGAGCAATGGATCACTGCAAGAACAAGCTGGTATTAGGTCCCCACAGGATGTTTTATTTCTGTCAATTGGTACCTTCTGGTTTACATATAAATAAATAAAATCCCAGGAAAATGGCATAGGACAGGAAAGCAGCTATTCTGGAGCCTCTAGAAAATTACTTCAGTTGTTTTGAGATTTTGTCTTTGGTTGATTTTGGTTTTTTTTTCCTTTTGGCATGGGGAAGCTCTATAGCAGGAGGGATTACAAGAAGAAAATTAGAAGCTATGTTTAGTGATGGAGATACAGGGTAATTTAAAATAAGATAGAAGATAATTAAAAAAGAAAAAGTCTGGCCAAGCCGTTTGGGAAGGTTTGGGGGAGGAGGTTAGAAGGGAAGGAGTCAATCCTAGAGCAGGGACCAAAGATATGGCACAATCAGATGCACTTTTCTTGTCCTCAAGGCTTAGCTGAAAACATTTTATAGGTGTGTATTCAGATATATTCTTTCTTTATTTCTTGCATGGTAGGACTTAAACAGGCCACTCTAAGGCAGTATAATCTAAAACTGGCCTGGGACAAAGGCAGGGCTGAGCCACTCTGGTTTTGTTGTAGAAAACCTCATGTTGATGCCTTGAGCTTCTGTCTGCGTGCAGCAGTCGTTTCACATCTGTAAAGAAGCTGCAGCCACCCCCAGGGGCTGTCCCTGAAACCCTTCTGCTGCTGAAACAGGAATGTGTTTGTAGATCCCAGGGTGCCACAGCAGAAGAAAGGTAGCCACTGGGGAAAGCAAAGAGCTGAAGCAGAGTGAGGCAATAAAGACAGACAGCAAATAACACAGCAACATTCCACTTTGGCATCATCCTCAGCACTGCCCCCCATGCTGACTCCCTGCTCCTCTCGAGATCCAGGCAGCAGCTGCACCGGGCAGGCCATGGTATCCAGAAGGGGATACAGGAAACATTTCACAGCCAGAAGCAACAGTATGTCAGGATAGGGTGTGAAGATTAGAGCAACAAAGTGAATAGCAGGAAATGGAATGTTTTAAATAAAGTTACTTGTTTATGGCTAAATTAAGAGGCTCTCATTAATTCTCTAGTCTGCCAGAATATGAAAACCTAATGATTCCCTCTAAAAATACCCAATCCAAAACACAATTAAGAGGCTATTAGTAGGAACAGAGAACAATAAATAATAAGGGCTGTTGATTTTAATTCTTCAGAACTGACAGCTGGAAATGGAGCGTTTGCAAGCAGAATAGATTGATACCTTTAAAAGAAAATATACATATGCCTGTACAGATTAATTCTAAGCTTTTTGCATATTTTACCTCAGAAAGTAATCAGAGCAGAGATAAATATGATGCTTATTTCAAAGTCTTCTGAGAAAAAGGGGGAGTAGAAAATGCTGGCTGCTGCTGCTCTGTCTCAACACCAGTAACTCCCGAGCACTCTGCAGACCACATGCCCACAAATCCTTTGGCAGATAATGCAACAGTGAAATGAGCAGATGTCTGCAGTGCTGGAGGAATTACACAAAGTTTAGATAAGGTGTCAGGAATAACTTCACTCACTGTCTTGCATACTGTTATTTTAGGCAAGCACAGCATAATTATTGGACAAATGTTGCAAATTAAACTTCCATAATTTTTTAATTTCAGAATGTGACTACTGTAGCAACTTTTTATGAACTTCCCATGTCTATATTCTGCCTTCCTGGCAATAAAGTTTTACTGACATAAATTTTTCGATAAAGTAAATTTTAGAGTTACATGTACTACTAAACTGAAATTAAAATGTCCATGAGGGTGATATCATCCTGTTTCCCCTGGACATGGAACCCATACTGTGGGCAGTTCTGTCTGGATGCTACAGAGGAGCACAACAGATTTAATGAATTTTAGATGCCTATGGTTACCTGCTTGCAAGACCACAACAAACCTCATGCCAAGAAATAAAATGTTTTAGTAGATGCAATTTATAGAATTGAACAGTAATACATATGAAACAATATCAGGCCACAAATATCCCTTGAGAAGGAAAAATATAAAAACTCACAGTATAAACTAATTATTGCAAGTTATTTTTACTCATCTTGTGAATGATTAACAAGGCTGTAATTTGGCCAAGACATGATGGATTTATTTGTTTATTAGAAGACTTGCAATGGTGATTATGACTTGGGCACTGAAGTAAGATGGTTCCCTTAAGTAAATGCTTCTTTATCAATCTTACCCTTCTGTATTTCAAATGGCTTAATAATAGGGCAAAAGATATACAAGGCAGGTGATATGTTTCATAAGGTTATAAGGATAAAACCTCTTTTCTTGCCAAAGGTGCCAGTAAGCTCCTATTGACCTCTAATCCCAGAGAATTCTGTCTATGATCTCATTTTCCCATTTACTTCCACACACAGTGAGTTCAGTTGATATTTAGGGAACTACAGGTGAGGGACAGTGATAGAAATGAGCAATGTGTAAACCTGATCCAACAAGGAAATATCCTTTGCAAAGCCCTATGCTATTGCGTCATGAATGATCCAAAATTAAAGCAAATTCCTTCTAGGAGAAAAATCCTCATAACAAGATAGGACTTTTCCCTTGTGTTAAAGAAAAAGGAAACACCAAAGTCATGCAAAAAAGGATATCATATATCAGAGAAGAAAAGGTTAACTGGATTGTATGATGTATTTTCTAGTGATTTTCAGGAAAAACTGGCATCTATGGAGCCATTCCACTGAGATATTCCAGCTGCAGGATCCCCTCTATCCAGCACCAGGAGTGGCAAAACTGGACTCAAGGATCCAAACATTTGCATTTCTTTCCCCTGAAAAGCAAAGTATATTACCTTTTTAGTTCCGATTTCTAAATTTAAGGCAAAGGGATAGCAATCTTGTAGTAGACATATTCACAGCCAAGAACAGGAGATGAAAGGGTTGCCCTCCTTTTTCCAGAAAATTTCAATAAGAGGAAAGTGATTGATTATAAAAGCTGCCAAAATGATTTGAAATGATGCAATTTCAAATCTGTTGAACAATTCTTTTCTGAAAGACTGAGTAGGTCAGAATTACAGATGTGGGAATATCTTATCTCATTAAAGTCCTCCCTATTCTTCAAGACCCTGCATATGCATAATTATGTATTCAGTTTGCAATTGAATTTAATTTACATGCTTAATGATCCAGAAACACAAGAACACAGTTAGAGGCGAATAGAAAGTTTGGCAACATCCTCAAAATTAAGAATGGTTAATCAATTGGATGCCTAGGTTATGAGAAGGAGGAAAGAAAACAAGGACAGGCAATGAGTGCTGAGACAGAAACAGAGTACAGACCGCCCTGAGAGCAGATTATCAGCCAAAAGCACGTGAGTTCAAATATTGCCTGAAAAGCAATGTCAGGCTAAACCCTTACAGCTGGTGCAGGGTAGCAGTGACTCTCAGCCCTGCTGTGTCTCAGCTGCCCAGTTTGAAACTGAAACAGCTGTATTATTTTGTTTATCTGATGTGTGTCAAACTTCTGCTCAAGAGTTTTATAATTTGGTTGGTGTCTTTGAACCACAATGCAAATATGGTTCAAACAACTTCATACAAAGCCTGGCACAAGTCTGTTTTCTGGATAATTTTGTTCCCCAGTGTCTCCTGTAGAAACATTCCTAGGATGCATGGCACGAGCTGGGAGTATGGACTCCAGAGGAAGGGAATGAGGTTGCACCAGTGCAGCAGGCAGGGAGTGAGGAGTCCTAGCAGCACCTCCTCAGTGAGGTCTGCAGCAAGGGCACCCCCACAGACTGGATCTGCACATGCAGGAGTACTAATGTGATTTTAATGTTTAAGGAATCTCCAGAAACAAACAGAAGGAAGAAAAGCCTTGGCTGGAGATCTGATCTGTTTACTAGATGGCTACTGATGGTGCCTGAGAGTATAGTATTGCCTCCCATGGTAGGAAGAATTTTTCTTTAGCTTCACAGTTAACTATGGGACGATTTAAGCTTTTAATTAGTTTATAGCCTTCAAGATTTGGGAGTGAAGCTTTTAGAAGAGAGTACTAAAGGCTAGGAAAAGCAAGGAAAAGATAAAAATTAACGAAGCATTTACTGTTGTGACAACTTCAACCCAACTTCATGTACACTAAAATATACATTTGGGATATTTTAGGTCGGACAACCCTGCAAAAGCTGGAGTAAATTTTTGTGGTACAAAAGTTCAGCCTCAATTCAGCAATCTCTTGACCATTAGTGTCTTCCCCAGGACAATTAAGGCACCCAAGAAATGTTGTGCAAACTCTGATGAGAAACTGAGCACGGGATGGTAAATCCTTTAGTAGTGAATTCTGAAGGACAATACTAGGACATAGGAAGAGAGACTTACACTTTATTGCTGCTTTCATGTGCTAAATCTGACTTTCTTCTCACTTATTGATTTCAGAAAATGAAGTCCTGCAGACTAAATGAGAATAATAATAAAAACCAGTATTTCTTACAGCTGTGAAACTACTCTGCTGTACTATGCTGTAATTTTAGAAATACTATGAAGTGTTTGATTGGTGGCATAAAGTTACTCTTTAGTGCATCCATCATCAGAGTTTCTCATGCAGATGGATTGCCTCTGCTTAATAAGGAAGGGGATAGAGAGCAACAGGAAGGATCCAGACAGCAGGCATAATTCTGTTGAGAACAGGTTGGAAGATTTATTCCAAGTTTACTTTTCCCTCCTTGTGAGCTGGACATCTGGCTCCAAACACGGGCCAGGTTGCTGGGCCACCACGGAAACTGCAGAGGAGGCTGGTGAAGTTCAGGCTCAAGAGACAGCTGGGTCACAAGACAGCACGACAGTTCCCAGGGTGGTTGCAATATAAAAAAAGGCTGAGAAGGTTTTAAAGAGACTCTTCCAAAACAACAAAGGTTCAGAAATGGTCTGTGCAGGAAAATATTGGCTTTACCAGACCTTAGAAGTTTCAGAGGGCTTTGAGGAGCCAGCTTATGTCAAGACTCCTACTGAGAAATTGTTTGATATCCAGCGAACAAAGTGCTTTAATATCCTGCGTGCTCCTTGCGGGATCTCTTCTGCCCTGAAATACTTGGAATTTAGAAGGGATTTCTGGGCACTAGGCAGCACTCTCACTGCATCCAGCAGCAACTCTGACTTGCAAACAGCTCAACCAAAGGCTGAGATGAGAAGGAGTCTTGTGTGATCCCATCCTCAATCTAGAAATCCAGCGGAAAGAAGAAATGTACTTGGCAGGTGTGATTGAGGCTACATAGTAAACAGCTTCATAAAGCAGCCAGTCATCTCACTTCTGAGTGAAAGCTCCATTTATCTCATTTAAAATAAAGAGTTTGGGTTGAGGGACACTGCTTAAGAACAAATACAAATAACCTGCAAGCTCCCTTTCTCCAAAACTCAGATCATTTATTATTCTAGGTTATTTGCAATATGGTTCTTAACTTCCCCTTCATTGTAGATTTTATTCTCCCCTTTTTCTATATCCTATCATTCCAGGGGAGCAAGAAGTTAAAGGGAGCCAAAGGGAGAGATTTCAATAAGATCACATCTGTTAGTGGGAGAAACATTGCTGGAATATTGTCTTGTCATTTGCTAGATGGTGTTAATGAAAACATTATGCAAGTTGCAGTGGGATAAGAGAGGCTCATTGCAGATGCAAACAGATGTTTCAGTACCAAAGTAGAAATGCTGGGAATAATTTTAGCTGTAATTAACGCAGTGCATTTTATAACAAATTTGTACCTTTAAGAGAGTCTTGAAGCTGTAACCTTGAATTATATGATTGTTTTATGACAGATGTCAGTGGAGCACTGTGGGAATTTTCTCTAGTAAGGATGAAGACACCACACTCTATGTGTCTTCAAAGGGCTTCTGTGAATATTAGTGCAATTGCTCCTTTATAGGCATGGTCCTATGGCATACTAAAAACCACTTCCCTCCCCTGCCTTCCCAGCTCCACGATCACTTCATTCCATAACTTTCTGCAATATTGCTACTGCTGAGGAGACATTCCTTCCTGCTTCCACCTGGTGATCAGCTCCTGCCCTGAAACCTTGGGACTGATTTAACAACCCTTATAATTTCCATGCTGTCCAGCAGTAGTGGCTGTTTTCTAGGCTATCTCAAATGTTGAAAGGGATGAGTAATGTCATTTAGAGGCTTGTATTGAGGATGAAGACATATAGGAACTGAGTCCTTTGCAACAAATCATTCTCCCCACAAAGAATAATGGTCACTGTGCTGTCTTTGAGCCTGTGGTGTGACCATGGCTGTGCCTCTATGTCAGAGTACACCAGCCCCTCTAAAGTCAAGGAGAGATGCTTGCATTAGTTAACCCCCAAGGATGTGCTCACTCACTGTGCCAAAGGAAAAAGGATGTGATTTTGTGCTAGGAAACCACAGCTGCCTGAGTTATTGTTGCAGAGGGTATATCCTTGTCAGCCTTAACAGTAATTTATATTCCCAGGTCAGGCATTTACAGGAAGTCAGCAGTGTCAGTAGGGGATGAATCAGCAGAAGCTGCCTTTTGGAAAGTAACCTCTGGAACAGGTCTGACAACCAGTCTCCCTCAAACAGTTATGGCTCCTGATGGACCTGGAGATGTTCTGACATCCACTAATGAGTGTGGGACAAAATGGTCCCTGTAGTTTGTAGGTCTGGGGCTGGGGGATTTCTGCTTGGCTCAGGTCCATGCAATCCCCTGCAGATGGAAGTGCTGACAGCAGCAGTGTGGCTGGGAATAGTCACAGGGGCTGGATCTGTAGCAGCAATCATCTGTGGGACTGCTCATGTAGGCCACACAGGGCAAAACTGCAGACAAAATAGGTTTATGTATTGAGTCTGGGACTACTGAGTCCCAAAGGAAAAGCATTCCTGTCCTTACTCAGGTGTGGGGATGTCAGCAGTGTGATTTTTGGGAGCAGTTCAAGACCTGACTCCAGAGCACTCCCAGAGCACTGTACTGCACAAGGTGATGGTGATGCTGAGGCCATGGCATGACCAGCACTGATGCTCCCTATTCATCACTCTTCTCTTCTCCCACACTGAATCTGAAACTGCTGTACTTCCTAACACTGCCTGTGTAACAAATCCTGAGCATTATCCCAGCAACTCAAAACTTCTCTCCCTTTGTGTTGAGATGTGGAGCAAAAAAAAAATCAGAATGTTGGATAGTGAGTATTTGGCCAGCTGTGGTAACCAAAAGGGGCTGTGCAACACCTACAAGTTCACCCTGTGCTGGTGTGGATATTAATTTGGCTGCTGATGATGTATAGTCTGTGATGACAAGGGTAATCTTTTTTCATGTAGCACTTTTTACCCTGTTGTTAACTGAACATTAAGGAGTCCTAAGTCATAGCCAGGCATTTATTTTACCCTTAAATCACCCATAGAATCCTGATGGGAAGATAATTTATCAGTAAACCAAACAAATTCCAGTAACTGTAAATCAATGGGAAAGGATTATTTGCCAGTTTAGCTTATGTATATTTTTTTTCTTTCTTTCTGGTCTTGCAGATAAGGAGACCTAGTTAAAATTCTTTGTTATACCCAGTTTACTTTTCTCTGCCCTATTTTAATGATAGTGGGCAGCATATTCTCCTCAGCATTAAAGGGACAAATCCTTCTTCATAATAGTTTAAATCCAGGACAACTCCACTGCAGAGCTCCTTCACAATACTTCTGTAATATGAAGGAAGAAAACACCTAAAAGTCTTGTATTGCAGAAAACTGTAGAAAGGCAGAAGGTGAACTGGGTGAAAAATCCTGATAAGGAACAGTTGTGTTAGATACCTGTAATGACAGCTGATTTGGGAAACTGTGTGAGGAAAAAAACTACCTTTCTATAAATGCCATTCAAAATAAAAATGCTTAACTCTCCTTTAAAAATCTGGCATGAGATTCAGCTCAGAGAAAAAACCAAACAAGTGGGTTAAATTTTAATATTGATTTTGGTGCGGGGGATTTTTTCTGGCCAGGGCATGGCATGTTTGAGGTGCAGGCATCTGGGGCAATGTAGCAGTCCAAACATCTGACCTCGATTTCAGGTGAGGCTGAGCTGAGCCCAAGGTTAGTGCTGAAGAGCTAGAAATAAGAGTGTATGTTTAAAAAACAAGATCAGAAGTGGGATCAAAATGCAACTGTAATAGTCAAAATTCCTCAAAATAGCCAAGGTCAAGGTGTTCAGTGTCAAGCTCTTGTAGACTTTCCTTATTTCTCACCTTTGACTTTCCTATTTGGTTGTAAAAAGAAACTTAGAATTACTCAAAGTTTCCTGAAAGAAACAGAAACCCCAGTCTTCATCTGTCTGCAGTGAGAGGAAGCACAGAATGCTGGCTCCTGTAAGGTACAAGCTGGTGTTGAGAATCTGTGTAGCTGCTAAATAGTTTTGCATCATCTCTTCTCCCACATCCATCCCTGTGTGCTTGTCTTTTTCCCTTGCCCTGCACGATGCAATTGAGAAAACTGGCTGCAACCTGCACCAACCATCCTTGCTCTGCTTCCAGGCCTTTCTAACTGCTACAGTCCAGCAGATCTCCAAATCTTACTTTAGGAAATAGTTCATTTCATTTAAAGACATTAATTGAAAGGCCAGGGACACTTGGAAGAAAAGAAAAGTAGAATCATTTGTCTTTTAGAGATGTGTTGGGCTGTTGATCCACCTCCTCAGCTGTTTTCAACCTTGTTTGCTGTGCTGGGAGTGTTTAAGCCCTGGCAGCAGCAGCTTATTTCCCCTCACAAAACTTAGTCCTGCTGCTGTCCCTTTCCTCTGTGCTTTGGAGGTGGCTGGTGGGGTTGTGGCACAGATCTCTGTTTGACACTGCAGCTCCACTGGCGGGATCTGCCCTCTGCCACCCAGCATGGCCATGTCCTCCTGCAGCTGAGGGCTCTGGAGCTGCAGTCAGTCTGCCAAAGGTAAGAGGCAATCCTCAGAGGTGCTCTAGGATGTGTGCAAAAACCCAGCCAACCTATTTTTTCTATCTGAAAGTTGGTCAAAAGGGTGTGGGGAAGAGAGGGATAGAGGATACTGAAATACAGTGTGACTGAAGTCAAAAGATCGAGCAGTTGAGCAGTAAAAAAAAAGGGCTTTTCACCAGGGGACAGTATCAATATAAAGTCTGAAATATATTTAAACTGGGACTTGCAGGGAAGTTTCTGTATGGAAGGTGTCTTTAATGCCAGGATAGGTAGAGCATGTGGCTCTATGGCACCTTACACTTGGGAGGCTGGGTGCAGGGCACAAGAGCCATGAGTTTCTTGGTTGTTGGCATGCGCTACTTCCTCCACTGCTGTGAAAAGAAACAAGGGCAGGAGAGGGGCTGGGGTGTGCTCCAGAAGCAGAAACATGGGTCAAAACCTTTAGGCTGAAGCCCTCACAGCCCCTGCTCCCAGTCTGAGTGTTTTGGCATGATGGACTTGAGGCTTTCTCTCCTCTAACACCAGGGTTTTCTATGGCTTTCATGAGCTGTTTTCAGTTGGCATTTGTGATTTCTGAACAGTTATTTGGTGAGAAATCCTGTACACTGAGTATGTGACTAAAATGTCTGTTGCTTTATTTTCTGCTGCTACAATACTAATTTTCACCTGAGATTACTTCTGGAACTGTTGTCCTCATCTTTGCTTGATTCTTCTGATAGTACAGCCCTGAGACCTCTTCAGGTACTGTGTGAAAAATTGCTATAATTGGAGAGGGTGTGAGAAACAAGAACCTCCTGTTTCCCACTGCTCCCATCAAGATGAAAAGAGAAATTAGAAAAGTTAAACTGGAGCCAATGTTTCCCCTGGACAGTATTTTTCTTAGTTCCTTGTCAGCCTTATTTACCATTTCCCAGACTGTGCCTCAGTGATTTGAATTAGGTGAAAACCCACAATAACTTGAGCAGCTGAGTATGCACAGCACAAAAAAAGACTTTTATAATGCTGGGATGCTCTGTGGATCCTTGCCTCTGAAAAAACCTAAGTGGAATCAGAGACTGTGCAGGAGGATTAACCAGTCCCTATTTTGTTGTTAAGGGCAGGATGGGTGAATGGTGTAATGGGTTGCAATGACCCTGCAGTACCAGAACTCCCTTTCACAAGATATGCAGAGCTCCATGCTAGCATGCCTTTTCCTGAGGGGGATTCAGTCTCACTCAGCTTTGCCAGCAGGCATTTGATTCATGCAGAAGCCAAGTAACTGTGGGAGGAATAAAACCTAAAGCAGGGAAAGAAGAAATGCAGGCAAATTCCACCAGGTGTACTAGAGATACAGCTGGTGTTAATGCCCAAAAAGGATGGCTTCCTAATCCTGCCCATTTGAGAAAATGGGAATCAAGTCTGGAGTGTGACTTTCTTGGCAGTGCTGGGTTAACAGTTGGGCTCAATGATCTCGGAGGTCTTTTCCAAGAGAAATGATTCCATGATTCTGCACTACAATGTGTGGCTCTGGGTAAGTCCTGGAGCTCTAAAGTATGTCTGCAGCAAACTGCTGCTTCTGGGGATGTCATGAATTATTTAAGAGTGAGGATGCACGTTGAAAAAGATCTGTTCTTTGCCACTGAGCAAAAGGGCAGCCCAAATGTGTTCCCTTGTTTGTGGTCCTCCCCAAAAGCTGTGGGAGCAGATACTGTCCACTACCTCTGCAAAGCATTAATCACAGGGGTATACCAAAGTTAATGGTTCTCTGCCCAGTTTCCACTTGGTTTTCTATACTCATGTTCTGTCACTGATTTTAATTTTTGTATATTTCTGTGGGGTTCATGGCAAAGAAGCAGGATCTTTAGTCTTTCTCTCAGAACCAGAATTCCTGACTGGGAATCAGTCAGGAAGAATTCAGTCTTTTCCCCCTCCTGCATGCATTCCACCACCTTCCCTGCTGCTTGTTACCCTGAAATGGCAAAGAACAGACTCAGATCAGAGACCACACCCCAGTATTGAGATTGTTTCTTTTCCTCTTTGAGGAGGGACAGGGGGTGAGGGGGTAGACTAATTTATGGTACAAATACTGGTCTGTGCTAGAAAAAGCTGATGCATTTCAGGAGAAAGCTGTTCTTAGAACAGGCTCTGCTTTTGTGCCAAAGTCTCTCCAGAAATTTCTGAAATTTAGCCAAGAGGGCTGTTGGGATAGCAAAATACAGGGAAACATTCCCAAGAGTGGTTTCTTCTGTACACAGGCAGTGACATCCTGTTCAACACCTCAGCTCTGGACGAAAAGTATTAAGATAACCTTAGAGATCCAAATGCCTTTTCTTCATGTTGAGGCAGCGGGATCACAGTAATCATCAAAACAAAAATGTACACTGTCATTTGTGCATTGACAGGGGCTCTGAGCTCTAGAACAGGCTGAACTGAGGCAGGCAAAGGAACAAAGGCAGGTGGTGCTCTCTGGTGATAACCAGCCTGCTCCTCAGCCCCCACAGGTTTGGCCACCTTGGATAAGTAGATCCACCTCACAGTGCTCCCTCCAACCACTGTTCTTACTGTCTGTGCCACATTCCTCTCAGGAAAGAGTCTGAGAGCTGGCCAGACTAATTCTTCCCTCATCTTTCCTTCTTACTTAATAGATAGGGAGTTAAATGACAGAATGATAAGCTGCAGGTCTGGCTGGATATAAACATAAGAAAGAAGAAGCTTTGAGACTGGTTTATCTCATCTTTCTATGCTCCCACAGTGTCTAACAAACTACAGAAATAGTCTTTTTTGTTGTTGTTTTGCTGGTGGAGTTTTTTTTGGTGGGGGTTTTTTTCCCAACTCTCTTGGGTTTAAAAAATACACTTTGAAAAGTATGGTTAACTCTCAAGATTTAGGATCTCTGCAGTAAACCTGACAATGCCTGCAAACTAACTCATTTTGGTTGTGTAAGTAGCTGTTACCTTGAGATGTCTGATTTTGCCCATTTCACTATAACCCCTTCTAAATAACCTCTTCTATAAGCAATCTTCTAAACCCTCTGCAGGTTAAGCCCTTGCCATCTGTGACAATTTCAACCAAGACCCACCCCCAAAAGGCAGATCTTTGGACAGAAATTGCCTTGGGTGAGGAAAGCGGGTGGTTTTTAATGTTACTGTGATACCTGGTGTTTTACTTTTCCAAAACTCCTGTGACTGCCTCCCTCTCCCCCTTCTCCCACCCCAGCTATCAGGTTTTACCCCTTGGTCACGCAAGAACAAGATGAAAACATGAATACATGGTCTGAGGGTATGGAAGATTACAGCAACTGATGAAGAGCCCAAAGTGTTCAAGTTCAGTTGAAAATTTATAATTTCAAACTAATTTCATTAATTCAGTGGCATGACTCAGTGTTTTCTAACACATCTTTGGTTCAGCACTAATATATTGCTTGGGTAATCTGCTAATAGCTTCTTTAGAATTGTTGTATTGAAAACAGCCTGGTTTGGATTGCTTCCCCCACTCCTCTGCCCCCCCTTACAATATTGCAATGGGGTATTTGTCATGCTGCAGGAGAGGAATTCAGAAAATTCTATTCTCTGCTGTAAATTAAAAATATGATAGTAGGAGTTCAAGATAGCTGTTCTGTGAAGGGTGTCACTGAGGGAATGACTTCACATTCTAAAACAGCCTGGTTTTGGGACTAGATTTTTTGCCAGGCATTTACAGACTGATAAAAAAAAAATTGTGAGAGCTTATCGACACAAAGAAAGGACTGGAGTTGGAGCTAATTAACTTTTATCTAATTTGAAGTACACATGCAGGTATTGATAACTCTTACATTTGGTGTCTCTCTCCTCCAACAAGCCCTGTGTTACGGAGAACCCGCCCAGCCGCTTGCACTGCCTCCCCTCGCCAGCCAGAAACCTTTCAGGCTCATTCCTACTGATAAGAAATGTCAAATACTCCAGGCTTCCCAGCAACAGCCAGGAGCCTGAGGGGCTGCCTTCACAACCAGCTGGCTTGATATCTTTGTCTTTCAGGCACATTGCACCTGTTAGACAAAAGCCATGGTGCCCATGTGCTGCTCCTCTGGTGCAGCCGCTGGAGCCAGGCTGTAAATGTCCTTCTCCAGCACACAAATATTTTCTGTTTCTTGTTCTCACTGCTCCTTGTGCTCTCTAGTGAAACAAATACATTTTTAAATACCATACTGTTAGGCTTTCTCCCCTTTTCCTCATGTCTTTTTTTTTTTCCTCTTAAGGTAAGGAATTTTTGTATTTCTGTCCCTGCTTATGCCCGCAAATCTCTAGCCAAACGTCTTTAGAGCAAATACTCTCCTAACATATAATTTGTGGGCATTTCCTTGGCTTGCTGCTGAAGCATTTAAACTTCCAGGCCTGCAATTTTGAATCACTCCATAATCACACCTTTCATGGGAGGCTATAGAATGACTTCACAATATAGGGAAATTGCAAAGAGGGCAGGGCCCAGGAGTATGCAAGAAGCACTATGATTTGTAATATTTACAGTCATGTATTATAATGTAAAAACTGTGTGATTGTGATCCAGATCCTCTTGTGAGAAAGTAATTCCCTCCTCCAGCACTGGCTCTGCTCCATGCCCCTCCATGAGGAAGTCCTATCCCTCTTGTGGAAAACCAGCATTTTGCTAGTGGTATGGCCTTGTCCAAAACCAGAACTCCGTAACTGGACAGAAGCAGTTTGAAAGACTGATTAGAGGAGTAGAGGGACAATTCAGGAGGCACAAGAGGCACGGCTGCCCTAATCTGAACAATGCTGAGTTACAGGCTGGTAGATTGGCACTTGCCTGCACATTAGGTAACAAGTTATAGCCATGGCGGGTGCAGAACAGCAGACAAAGGTCCCCTTTGCCCTCAGCAGCAAGATTAGGGTTAATCTTTCTCCCCTTTCTTCCATCCTTGATTCTTTAGCCTTGTATCCCCACTACCTCTTGTTTTTCTTCTGTCAACTTGCTTAGGATGCTTCTGTGCTCTCGAACATTTATCTACACAAGATTTTGTTGCTCCCAATAAAGGGTAATCTCTCATGTTTCACAGAGATATGAGGAAACGCTGCTCAGGTTTGACAGGAAAGGCAGTTTGGAGGATGGGGAAGAGCAGCCTTGTTGATCACACCAGAACAAAACCATCTTGAAAGAGGCATTGACTTAACTGTGTAGTCTATTGCTGATAATGGATGGCTGCCTGTTTCCTGTTGGGAATATTTAATATATCTGCTTTAAGGCTGCATGGGGACTTGAGGGTGGCTGGTCCTATTAATAATGCATGGGATGGCTGGATTTTAGTAATTATTATGCACAGAGTATAGTGCAGTGACACATTGGTGCTGAAAACGATTCCTTTAATAGGCTTGTTCTTTTTGGCTAGATCCCTGAGATAACCAGTTTGTTTGTTTGACAGGTTTATACCTTTCTCTCCTCCTTACATTTTCATTAAAACTGAACACTTTTGCTGAGCAACTGCATAGTGTTGAAGAAACCTCTGAGTTTTCAAGGTTAATGGGGTGGTGGGGCAGTGCCCTGGGCACGGACTTGCATTGGCATAAATCCTGTGCCCACACATCCTCTGCAGGATTGGGTTTGCTCTGCTGAAAAGCAGATTGTAACACATTCCTTGTGCAGCACGTGTCCAACAGGAACTGCTCCTGCTCTATGTGCTCTCTGCTGTTGGTCTGGGAGGAGGAGGCAGTGCTGGAGCCCACTTTTTCACCTTGTGCCCAGGGTGGAAGGTGCTTCCATGTGCAGAACACACAGGGAGCCCCTTACTCTGCAAGTTCACAAACAGCTGGTGTCAGTGCAAGGAGCCCAAAACTGAATCAAATTAAAATAAACATTTCAATTGCTTGAGTGGGAGGAAGTAAGAAAAAGTGTAAATTGAGGATCTAAGAGAAAACAAAGCTGGGAGTCTTCATCTTGGGATTCTCAGGAGTGAATTTGGGCCTGGCAGTACTCCAGTCTTAAGCAGAAGAGTTTCTTTAATGTGCAGGTTTTGTGAGCACTATGCTGCTCTATTTATTTGTGAACTGCTGCCTTTGGGAGACAGCTGTGGCTTGAAAGGGTTGATTACTGAGTGCAGTCCCCTGAAATGCATTCAACCATTTCCTTTGAATTAGCTGAGCTGACATGCTTTGTAAACAGAGAATCTTGTAGAGACTGATCATTAAAGAAATTTCTATCTGCTTAAGCAATGACATCAGTGTCACCACTGGGGGGGCAGGAATTGGTCAGGAATTCCTTTTTAACTCCACAAAACTCTTCCATTTTGCTTTCTCTTACAATATATGCTTTTTGTTCAGGACATAACTTTCTCTACTAAATATAACAGGAGATGAAGAGCACTGGCTCCTTTGACAGCTCCTCACATGACAAGAATTCTCCAGATACAGCAGCTTTTGATTCCTTCTCCTATGTGCTGCCTTCATCATGAGTCAAAGCACTTTATCTAGAGAAGTGGGTCTTTGAGTCCCACACCAGTTTATTGCAATCTGGCAATCTTCACTTAATTAACTTACCACTAACTCTTAGCAGCTTGTAATTTTTTTTTTCCACACAACAATTTCAGCCTGGATCCCCCAAAAGCCCCACAGCGTGTTTAATTGAAGATAGGATAATTGTAAGCTACTTTGCTGCAGCTGTTTAAAAGTAAAAAAGGGGAAAAAAATCCATTAAGGCTATCTGAGTTACATCACAAGAAAAAGTCTCATTTTGTTATATATGCCACCCTTAGGCTAAGCTAACTTGTGACATCCATAGCCCAGCCTGAGAGTGGTTACTTGACTTTTTTCCCCTTTTTTTCTCCTGAATACTTCAGAGATAATGTTAATGTCCTTTCTTGAGTCAACCAACAATGAGAGAGTTTTATTTCCTTTGAACTTTAGATTGGTGGCATCTTGAGTATTTTTACTTCAAAGACAAACTCCCTGTGAACAGGTCAGGCGCTGGGGGCTTGAAATAGTTTCTGGATCTTTCAGCTGAGCTCCCAGGGAGTCAGGCTGCTCCTGCCTTGTGGTGAGAGATGGAGAGATGTGGTGTGTACTTTGCTGAGCACTGGTGTTGTGCTGTCCTCTGTCCCCACATGCCTGACTGTTCTGTTGGAGAATCTGTTCCTGATGCATTTTTTTTATCAGGCATGAAAGGACCAGACTGGTTCAGTAAAGGCTTTGCATGAAGAACCCATCCAGGGAGCTGTCAGTGCAATTGCAGCCACTGGACAAGTGAAGGCATCTTGCAAAGTGGCAAAGGCAAGGCCCCTGGGGGCACTGAATGTCCCCAGCTTTCCCTGGAATCAGCAGGTTTAACATCACTTATCCCAAAGGCCCAGTCTAGATTCAGCCTCATTGAGAGGTGTCCTGCAGAGAAAGACCTCAGCTTCAGCTGCTGGTAATGGGAGCTTATTGCAAACCATTAATTCTTTTGTTTGAACAGCAGGACATGCCCTAAAACTCTCTTATATCCCCTTAATAAGGACAAAACTACTACAGCCGCAGAGTGCAATATTACTAAGTGATAAAATCCTGTGTATATATGACTCTTTTAATAGGCAATTTGTTCTGATAGTGGAGACTGTTGATAATAAACAGTAATTTTAAGGGTTTTGTCCTGTTGCCTCTAGTCAGAAAAATTTAGTTCCCATTCCTTAATTTATAAAACTTCTTTTATACCCCAATGTACAGCTACTGGAAGACACAGACTGAAAGTTTTTAAAGTTACTGGCATGAGCTGTGAACTGGCTAGGTTTGTGTTTCACAGGTAAGATAAGAGTGCATTTTCCTTATCCCAAGTCTTCAAGAATAAACTTGAATGGAATTTAACTCTGACCAGACTGCTTGGGGAAGTGATCTCCGCTGATCTCTGACTCTGGGTAGATGCGGTTTCAGCCACTTGCTCATGCGGGTTTTCCAGTCTCACAGGAGCTGAAATCTTCTCCCCATGCATTTCATATGGTGTGTGCAGCAGCTGTGCTGAGACAGCTCTGACCTGGCCCCAGGGATTGCACACCCGTAAGCAGCTGAAGCACATGGGTTTGTGCCTGGAGAGCATCTTGAAATCTGGCTTGATCTGGAAGCAAAGCAGTTCTTGCATTTAGAGAATGCTCTATGATGCATAACAAAGCATGGTAAGGAAGGATGGGGGTGGAGAGATTGGCTTCCCAAGCATACCCCTTCTCTAAACTAAAATGCTAATGGAGAACCATCAATTGTGTCTTGAAATGTTTCAGGCAGCCCCAAAATGAAAGAGAATCCCCTGTGTGCATCACCAGCTGCTACCTTTTACCTGGAATAGGAGCTATATTGCATCTGCTTTATTTATTTGCATGCTGCTTTTTCTTTGTGCTCAAGGACACGCTGCCCTTCCTTACAAATGAATGCCCAGGGTGGCTTGGAAGCTTTGAGGGATGAGGGGGTGAAACAATCTGCTATGTTATGACCACAACAAAATGTGTTTTGTGTCCAGAATAATCATTATTAGAAAGTGTTTGAGGGAAATGTTCATAACATTCTTCCAAATCACAATGAAGCAGTGCATTGGAATGTCAAACTATAAACCTTGGTGAGTGAATTCTAGTCTTGAGGTTTGGTATTTCATAGTTTTTAGTTTTTTCTCCCCTCTAAAGATGGAGTATAGGATCTCCTCTCATCCTTTTAAGTTCCTAAAATGACAGACATTCCTATAGCATTAAAAGCACATTGAATTGGAGATCACTAAAAAATTTTATGGCAATCCCTAAGGAATAACTCTTCTGAATAGAGGCTTTTAGACCAGCATTGTGTGACATCAGCCTTGGGGACTGTTTGCAAAGGCATTACAATGACACTTTTCTAGCCACTTGCATTTAAATTTTGTGCCCATGGAAAACAACCACCCTGGCTTTGTTTTGCTGATTTTAATATATTCTTTAAATGTAACCAAGCTCAAGCATATTGGATCTGGAATTGCACTGAACCTCATTCTTTGGCACTGGTGGGGTTAGACTGGATTTTTTAGTGTATCAACAAGGTAACAAATTCTTTAGCTGTGTGCCCCGTGGCTCCTCTGCAGGTGGTGAACACAATTGATTTGCACTGACTCCCATTCCCGAAGTGCTGCTCAAAGCCCTGTGCACTGAGGTGACAAAACCAGGACTTTGTGCTGCTACCATCCAGTCACATCAACCCCAGAAATTTAATAGTACAGCTCCATCAGCTGCTCTTTCTTGGGTCTGGGATATTGACTGATGTAAAAAAGTAGCCCCAAGGAAGATTTACAGTGATATCCACCCAGGACAGGGTTTTTGCTGAGCCATCGGCCTTCAAAAGAAAACTACCTGGATTTTCTTTTTTTTTTTATTTTTGGTTGGTTTTTTTTTTCTTAAGAATAGCTCTTAAATAAGTGGCTCTTCTCACTTGGCTGTTTCCTCCAGTGCTAAAATGCAAGTGTTTCCCTTGTGCTGTGGGTATTGGAAAGCATTTTCAAGATAAAATGGAAACCTTGCAAAACATGCTGAGATTTCCCCACAGGACCTTACAATAGAGTAATTCCAGGCAAGGAATCCCTAAACATGTGACTTGTGATACCCTTTCCTCTCTTACTGTCACTTTGTAAAGTGGTCATTCAATATTTTCTGCCATCAAGAATTGCCTAGACAAGGATTTCCAGAGAGAATTATGCCCTACAAAGTACCTCAAAGCACGTTGTTTTTTTTTTTCCTCCATCATTTATTAAAAGCTGGGTGACAAAATATTTCAAAGCTAATTTTTTCCCCCAACTTACTTTGGAAATTGTTTCGAAAGTTTGGAGCTGCAGTGAGCAAAGCCTGAGCCACCAGATAAATATCATGTCTAAAGGCTCATGGAGTAAAAACACAGCACAAGCTACAAGAAACCTTTTCCTTACGAAAATACTGTGACCTTTGTTTTTTTTAAAGAAACTTTCCAAAAGGAAGTTCTGCTCTGAATTACTTACTCTGCCTTCTTGCTTCTGTCCCGGCTCAGTCAAAATCCAAGGCATACTCTGATGCTGGCAGCCTCAGCAGCAGCAGCAACAACAGGATGATTTGTTCTTGACTTTTTTTTTGTTTCTTTTTAAGCATATTGGGCACAAATAACCTCTCAATCAAGGTTAGTACATGGACATCTTTTGGTGTAGCCATCTCTGAAGAGGAGTGTATTAAGAGTAGTGTTGATATGATTTATCTTGCATTTCCTTGCTGTCCCTCTGGCTTCCAGTGAAGGAATGCAACCTTCTCCTTTGCTAGCAGATAAAGGACTAGCATTAAAAAGTCCAGTGTCCCCAGAGCCAAGGCATCTCTCTAATCTTTTCCTGCTCAGGAGGAGATGGTGCCTGCTGGCATGGACATGCTTCTTGTCCCTGGGGCCACTGCCCATCTGGCTGAGAACCAGCAGCAAACCTGCTCCCAGCCAGAGCTGCTGCTCTTCTCCTCCTGGACAACATGTTTCTTTTGCAGCCACCTCAAGGCCCCAAGCTCATAGAGCCCACCTTTCCCTAGTTTAGCAGATGGATAAAGACAAGTTTCAAGAACAGATTTTAAAACCATGCCATGTATAGTCTAAAAGCTGAAATTCTCTGATTGAGAACCACTCAACAAAGGATAAAAAAGAAAACCAATTTTATCCACTTTATACAGTAGCTTTGTTGTGTACACAGAGACAGAAGAAATTAAAATAGGACCTGAGCTCACTCTGAGAATGGTGCACTATAGTGTACTGGTGGTACTAAATATTCAGAGCTCCACAGTGCTGTCAGCACTAGTTTGTGGTGCACACCTGAGTGAACTGCTGCTACATGATGGGGTCCCAGTAGATTTAAAATCCCCTGCCTGTGTGCAGCTGCTGGTCAGAGCCACTCATGTGGCAGACAACAAACATACTGTTCCCTTTCATGAACTTGGGCTATTTTAGGATAAGGCACAATTTATTTCTCTTTGTAAATTAATTATTTGTTTTGTGTTGGTTTTTAAAAAAATAATTTGTGAGTTTTGTAATATAATTATACAACTTACCCTCTGCTATCCCTGGGGTAGCTGCTGAGGAGATGATTTCTTCCATGGAGGAGAGGATTTGCTGGGAGATCTCACAGTGTGGTTTGTGCAGCAGAGGAGCTGCTTCATGAAAGAAGATTTATCTGTCTTTATACTGCATTTAGAGATGTCCTGGTGCCTGTTTCTATGCCACTGGTTCAAACTGGCTTCAAGGCAGAGGGTGAAAGGATTTTGGGTTTTCTTGATGGGGAGGTAAGGGACATATATGTTGTCAAGCTGAGAACAGGAGGGGCAGTCATCCTACAAACTGGTAAGGGGTTGCCAAAGCTGCTGCTGCCCAGGAGTCTATTTGAATTCATTGGGGGTTTTCTACCACTAACACACTAAGGTAGAGAGATAAATAAGAGGAAATAGAGGTGCCTGTATGAGAAAGGAAAAATGATGAAATTTGCCCTGCAGGGAGTTTGTGCTCTTAGGCACAGTCTGGTGGCAGTGTCAGCACACAGCCACTGCACCATCATCCCTGCTGCTGCATCCAGCCCATCGTGGGGGATGTTTGTGAGGAAGGTGATGGGGTTTGCATGTGTTCATCCCCTACTGCAACTTGGTCAGTAAAGGCTGGATGCTCAAGGAGAGACATCAAAGGGTTCCTGTTTCATGCTGGGAGGGGAACTGGAAGTGGCACAGCAACTACTCTATGAGTTTAGAAATTAGAGGGTGTTGAGTAGTCTTTCTCACTTCATATATTTTTCAAATTCTTGATGGTTATTTCTTTAAGAACTGTTGAAATTCCATGTTAAGAGAGGGAAATGTTTCTGGAGATTGTTGTAAGAAAGATTTGGAAATAGCATTTGTTAGTGCTCAAAATCAGCAGGTGCAGAACCCTTCAGCACTGTTTGAATTTTCACATGGAAGAGGAGAAACAAAGAACTGTTATTTTGGTGACTGCTACTAAAAGATTCTAATCATTGTTCTTGAAAACTAGGGATGACTCAGTAATCCTGAGTTATTAGTTATGACTCAGTTATTTTCACCTTTTGAAACACAAACTGGTCTTTCCTATACAGAGCTTGGGCATTGGATTGTCACACCTTTGGCAGAGACCAAGACTTCCCAACAGGCTATGCGAGGTCTTGTTTAGAAAGATATTTCTATACCCAGTTCTCAGTTTTCATAGCACACACCCCCCAGTATCTCTGTGATGAAGCCTTGCCCAGGTGTAGCCATGCAGTAGAGCTCAGGAGGTTGCTTTCTTTAAGGTGACTGATGCATGCCACCAGAAAACATTTGTAAAATATTTTAACTGGAAGAAAGTGTGAATTATTTTTTAAATAGCCATCCCCAGGCCCCAGCAGTCTGCTGCTCTCTGGATGTGCTGTACCAGGGCTGTTCATTTCCTCAGTTCTTGATGTCTGGATAATGCTTGTCCTTGAACACAAGGTAAAACTTCCCTGGTTTTAAGCTGTCTGCAAGCCCAGCTTTGAACAATAGATTTCATACAGAATTATCAGTCACAAGAATCTGTGTTTGAGCAGTGCATTCAGGGCTCTCACTCTCCTCCCTTCCTTGACCAAAGGAAGTTGTCTTTAACTTTTTGCTATAAGAGCAAATTCACTTAAACAGAATGCTGCTTAAAAGGTCCTTTAAAGCTATTATACCACTGGAAAAATCAGGCAGTTTTTAGACCCAAATAACCTTTTTTTTCTTTTGCTCATCCTGATGATCAAGATTTTTAAACAAGGTCTTATTTACTGTTAGTTTCATCCATGTTTTGGCTTAAAAATATTCTCTAATATGTCAGGAAAAAAATTACAGCCAGTGATTGTCAAAACAAAATATTCTGAACTGTTCTATCCCCCAAAAGCTTTGAAGGTTTTTCTTTTTCTTTTTTTTTCTTCCTACAGCTTGACTGTGATTAATTTTTAAAGGCCAGGGGAACTCTGAGGAAAAAGCTTGAGCCCTCAGATAGAAACATCTACATTAGCAGTATTTGAGAGCTGTGATCTGAGAGGTGTGGTTTAAATTCAGTGGGGGTAAAAAAGTGATGCATTCCCAACCATCCTCTATTATAGATATCCATCTATTGCATGTGGCAAAGCTGTTGCTGAGGTTTTAACACCGCTTGATGTTGTGTTAGTCCTTGTGGAGCTGAGCCAGGGGCTGTGCCTGCCGCTGCTGAACCAGGCAAGGCTGGAGCTGCTGGTGAAACATGTGACCCTGGGCAGGCAGAAGTGGCTGCTGGAATTCTGAGAGTCTCACAGCCTGAGCCTTTCACAAGCACTTACAACCCCTCTGGGAGGAAATGATTAGGGAGCAGAATTACAGAGCTGAAGGGAGTGCTCAAGGTCCTGGCAAGGAGACTCTGTGGATGAGGGGGCAAAGTGAACTCTGAACTTTCCCCAGCCAAATTCTGCTGGTTTGCCTGGAGGTGCCCGCGACTCTGTAAATTCTAGTTCCTGATTCTTTTGTTTGGTTTTCTTTGTTTTTCCTTTATTCCTCCAGTCAAACATAGGATGTTAAAGGATTCTTCTTTCACGTGTTTACAGGTGCAAACAGTGATGAAAGGGAAGGGATGAAATTTATGAGGATTTCCTCAGCAGAAGGAGACCTGTAGTACAGAGAGTGCCCTCCTGAGAGAGGCGTGGAGGGAAAGCCCAGCGCCGAGTCCCCGCGGCTCGGATGGGATTTGTTGTGCCGGAGCCAGCGCTGCTGCTGCTGCCTCCCAAGGCTCCAGAGCCTGCGCAGCTGAATTCCCTTCATCAGCGAGGGCTGCGGGAGCTTCGCTTCACCCTCCGCCTTCTCAGCCCTTTGCCTCTGCCCTCCCTTCCCTCTGCCTGCCTTCCTCTAGATGGCATTCCAGGAGAAAGGGAATTCAGAGGGAAAAAGCAGATTTTTTTTTTTTTCCTCCTGGAGGAGTTGCAGGAACCGCTTTGCATTTTGATGGTGCTCGATTATCTTAACCACTAGACAAGCACATACAATATTAATACCTCCCCTGTCAATCTCGAACAGGATGTAGATAAGTATTTCTTCTGAGCGGTTTTATTGATTGGGTTTTCATCTAAACAGTCTTTCCAGCTTTTTTCTTTCTTTTTTTTTTTTTTTGGTCTGCGTGATTCAACTCTAATTTTCCAGGATATTCATGTTTGTGCAGAAAAATAAAAAATATATGCATCTTTTGATATAAAAAGGCCAGCACAAATTTTGGGTAAAAAAACCAAACCAAAACCACCTTACCCTTCTCACTTATCTCCTGGATTTTTCTTTTTTTAATCTAACTCACTGAGATTGCAGAAACAATTTATTCTGCTCGATTTTTTCTAGTTTGTTTTCCTCCTGCATTTGAAAGTACTATGTGCATAATCAATTTCTCCCTTTCACTGTAGTAATTCCTCTTTTTATGGGATGTTCAGGCAAACTGGAGAGAAAAAAAAAAAGGAAGGGAAATTACTTTTTCTAAGACTGCCCACACTGGCTGTGGGACTGAGATGCAGATTGCTATCTGGGGAACTCAGTAATCGCCTTGTAGTCTCCTTAATGTTTAGCACACTTTCCAAATATTATCTTTTGAAGAGGTTTTGGAATGGAGGCCTGGGAGCAGGTTTCTGTGCTGACATTGAGCTTGTTTGCCAAGTGAGCAGGCTGCTGTCGCCAGGCAGGTTGAATTTTCTTTCCTCAGCTGTCCTGTTAAGTGCTCCTTACCCCGAGCCCTGCTCCTCCAGGAGCTGAAACCTGCCTTCTGACTTCCAGCCACGTGCATTCACCTTGGTTTCATACAGAATTCTCTTTCAGCTCCAAACACTTCTTCCCTTCTTGCTGTTTAATCCTGAAGCAAAGGGTTTGCATCCCCTCTTAGCCTCCATTTTAACAGGCTAAATCAACCCAGTCTGTTTAGCTCTCTTAAAGCACTCTTTCCATTATTGAAATCATGCCAAGAGTTTTCTTCCTGCCCACTTCTGGAATGAGTTAATCTTTCCTAAATTTTGCTTGAACCACATACATCTTACAAAAATACCTTGCAGGTGATTTGTACCTAGCACTGCTGCATGTGCAGGGGCTGCCTCTCCTCTGAAGCACTCTGGGAGCACAGTGACCTTTATTTGTGGCTTCATTATGGTAATTCAGCTGTCATGGGATCCATATCTTTTCCTCCTCAGACATTTCCAACTGCAAGCATGTAGCGTATAATGAAAATTCAGTTTTTATTCCAAAATGAATCTATTTTGGTTTTAAATTTAAATACCACTTCCGTTAATTCAGTAGTCAGTGTCATCCCTGCCCACACAGTGCTCCAGTCCTCTGCTAAAACCTGTCTTGTTAAAGCCAACAAAGCTGGTGTCATTTGAAGACATCATCCATGTACTCCTGTGCTCATGGTTAGGGGGTAATTGTGAAGGTGGACTGGGCAGTAATTATTGCAAATGCAACCTGCTCTGCTAAAGCTTCTGGGGCCCAGGTCTCCTTCACCTCTCCTGGCAGTGGAGGTGTTGGGTCAGTCACAAAACCCCCCCTGTAGTTAATACAGGTTGTGTTTCAGTCTGGTCTCCACTCACTCATAATGTACTTTCCTTCAAAATCCCTTCTAAAAACTGGAAGATTTTTGAAGTCAGCCTAAGATCTCTCACCATTAGTAAATTAATGTGGTTTTCATCATACTTTCTTAAATATAGACACTCTTCTACATCTATAAGGTTACATCTGCAAACTCAGGAGCTATTAAAAGTTCTTGTTACAAGAGCTGCATCTTTCTCTGACGCTGTTTTTAGGAGGGGTGACTGTGACACTAGAATATTTTTATTTTAGAGCCATTTTAGCTGTGGTAATTTCTTTGCATCCCCCTGCCACCCATTACCCATCCATGTGTGGTCAGGCTGTGTTTACAATATTCTCTTCTCCTTGGTATTGGGCAGTGATCAAAAATCTTTAATTTGACTAATCAAACCTTTATTAGGAATTATATATTTTATTCACATACTTAAAAAAGACATCAAAGCAAGACTCATCCAAAGGAAAGTGTATTTTTAAGATGATGTTTTCGTTCAGGTCCTTACCTATGTGCTCTGAGCATAAATAAATCAATGTCACTTCAACTTCTGGCTGTGGCAATCTCTCCTCTTAAGGAGGCTCTGTGTGTGTGTGTGTGTATATATATAAATATATATAGATATAGATATATGAGAATTGCTTATTCTGAATAGTCCCAGAAGCAGAAGGTCAGAAAGATTCCACTGAATGTCTGGCTGCTCTGCATCGAGGATCTCTTGCCTGAGGGAAGTTAATGAAAATAAATATCTGCCTTCATCTGCCCTTGTGAATCTGCTGTATCCTGTGTCATGGCAAGACAGCAACAACAGAGCCACTGTGTTTATCTTGTGTGCTGTCAGTGGCTGGTGGCCCCTAAATGCCCCCAGGGATGGCTCCTGTAACCTGGCGTGCCCAGAGGGTGCAACTGTGGATGAACAAGGGACCCAGGCTGGCGCTGCTGTGCCAGCCCTGAGGCTCATCCTGCCTGGGGACTGCTGTGCCCCTGCCCTGAAATCCACACCTGGGAATATTGATGTGCTTGGACCAGGTGCAGTGCCCTGGGGCTTTGGAAGAGCAGAGCCTGGGGAGACTGAAATCTTTGTGAAATTGAGTATTGATTCCTCTTGCTTGGAGAGCTTTAAAAGTCTAGCCTTAGCTCAGGGCCCTAATACTTAAAGGACATCACAAATTATTCATGTGCATTCCACTAAAGGGAATTTTTTTTATCAGTTTAATCTTCCACATTTAATGCACCTCTAGCACTAGCTCAGCTGTGGTGTGTAAAGAGGAGTTACTGGCTCTTCTCCTTACTCATCTTTTCCTTTCTTCTTTCCCCTAATACCATTTAGGGCTGGCAAAGTGGTGAATTTTAACCAAAATATTAGCTAAGACATAGGAGAGAAGTTTAAATTAAACTCCTGACATATCAGGAATGCAGTCCTAAAACCAGCCAGAGATAAGTAGCATACGACCACATTGGGGTAACCCCTCAAGACATTCTCCTTTGGATGTGGCCTGGGCCAGGGAATTGGCCCTGACCTCCTCAGACTGAGGAAATTGTGCCCAGGTGGGTCATATGTGTTGAGTCCTTTATGGTGTGCTTCTGTAGGAAACTGGTCCAAATAATGATCATCTCTTTCTGAAAAAAAACAAGAATGCTCTGAGAGTAAGAGTTGATTATTAAAATGGAATTTGAAGGGCTTTCTCTGAGTCCTTTAGGTTTATTTTTCTTTGGTTTCTGGCTCTGTCATTCTAATAAAAAATATTTACTTGATCTGTTTATTGATGCTCACTATTTTAATTAAATCTGTTTTCCAGAAACAAAAGACTTTGAGTAATGCTTGCAATAAATATCATGCTTGAATTCTTTGAAGATTTAATTTGAAAATATTCATTTGAAAAATCAAGCAAGGTCCAGTGCTGACACTTTGGACAAAGCATATTTGTTTCCTCTCTCTGATTGATGACATTATCTTCCCCGAGCTGCTGCTCCATAAGGAATGCTGCTTGCTCTACGTGACACACTCTTAGTTCCCTTTACTATTTGGTCGTTGTTATTGGAAGGAAACAACTCAGGAAAATAACAGAAAATACTGTTTGCTCAAATATCTTCCTTATTACAAATGTGAATAGGGTTCACCTCCCAACTTGATTAGTTTTTTTTTCATCTGTGCCCATTTCTTTGTACTCTTGAAGATGATTTCTTGGTGCAGTCAACTGAATAAACATACCATTCCCTACTCCAAATGAATAGTTGGTTTAGACCCCAGATTTCAGGCTCCTCTGTTTTCAGCATGTCCAGCCATATAATTATGGAGAAATACGGAGCAGTAGGAAGTAAATTTAGATAAGCTGGACATAGTTCATACTGGAGCTAGGCTTTGTATTCACCTCATCCTTCTGCTTCAAAGTGTCCCCTTTCATTTTGACCTAACAGCTGCTGCTTCTTCACCTTCTACACAGGTATTGCCTCACTTTCCTAGCCTTGAACCCCCTCTCTGATCTTTCTGGAGCACTTTCTCCCTGCAGTGTTTTAGAGGAATTACTCAGGTGTTGAAAACTCCTGGTACTGTGTGCTCTGTGTTTGAATTGGATGTGTATATATATATATATATATATATGTGTGTGTGTGTATTTTGCCCCAGATATGAAATTTAGGCCTGAGGATCATACAGCTCAGTTACCAGTGGGAGCTCTCCTGACTTATGCTTTTTAAATGAGGCCTCATCTTTTTTTTTTTTTTATGTTGATCAACAGTTTGCTTCCCATGCTGTGCTGAGGAAATAGTATTGTGGTTTGTGCAGAGCTATGAAGAGTCTCTATGGAAACAAAATATCTGAAATCTGGGGCAATTTCAGCCTTTGTACCTTAAACAGGGAACACTTGCTGCTGATATCAAAGTAAATTCAAGTTTTCTTCATTTAATTGTTCACAATTCATACTAGGTGTCTTGGCAGATTCAGCCGTAAAAAATCTTTGCATGGTACATTGTGTCTTGATTAAATTTTGAATTGAGAATGGGGACAGTGTCTTCTTGCATTCTTGTCAAGGCTGTTGAGATGTTCCTGTTGATGATGACACCTGATATCTTTCATGGAGACTGATATTTGCAATTGTGACTCTTTCTGGGGCTTTTTTGCTCTCTCTGTGGATGGTTTGATTCTTGTCTGTTGCCCTGTAAATGAACACAGAGGACAAGCTTAGATGGAATTGGTTTAAAAGTCTTAATTATTAAGTAGTCTATTTAATAAGGAAATGATGGGCAAAGTGTTAGGAATGAAATAATTGTGTTACTCTTACAACAGAGTCAGCCTTTGTCCCCACCAAAGTTTGGTCAGTGGAAGTAAATGTGTATTAACCTGCTGAAGTCTCCTTATTTTTACTTTGAGGGGAGCTGGAAGCCTGAGATTTACACTGATGCTCCCCACTCTCCATGAAATTGGGGGTTTTGGATTAGTTGGCTATAATGGCAGGAAATTGTCTTCAGATTCCAGGGCTGGGTTTGGGCATCAATCACCTCTTAAGAAAAAAATCTCCAAACACCTTCCCAGTGAAGGGAGTGATAGCTAAATCAAAGCAGAAATGTCTTCTCTGACCTTGTGCTCAGTTTGCAGAGCGGGAAAAAAATGTGACTAGCTAGCTTCCCAAAAATCTTCCTGTTCTATTTTACCCTGTTTTAAGAAACATTTGCTTGTCTCAGGGGGAGTAACAGCATCAGCCAGGTTAAATTGAGGAATTCCCTGCTCAATAAAACAAGTTGCATCTCAGCAGGGTTTTGAGAAACAACAGCTAGAACAAAAAACAGAGGCTGACAAATTAAAGGAACTCCAATATGCATTTTAGGTTATTCTTATGTGACATTTTGTGTGACTCTCTGGTGAAGCACTTTATAGAAAAGGACTTCTGTTGACATAAAATCAAAGAAAAGGAGAGGCTGAGATAAAAATTCCAGTGCTTTTGTGGATAGATGAGGCAGTTTTCTCATGTATGAGGTTAGAGATTTTCTCCAGGTAGGCAGCAGCCCTCAGTGCCACATTGGTTACAGATGTACAGCAGCTGTCCAGCAGCTGGCAGGACACACTGGCACTCAAGCTCGTGCTCTGGATCAATCTGTATGAGGAGAATGGCTGGGGTTTGATATTCAGATCTCAATCTCTGTACTGAAAATGTCCTTTCCCCACTGCACATCTACAGACAAAAGAAAATGCCAACTAAACTTTTGTTTTTTTTCTGACCAGCATTAGGGTTTTTTAGTTCTGAAAGCTGAAAATGAACAAAGCCCAGTTCTAAACTTCCTGTACCAGATGCTGCTTTCATTCCTTGCAACTTGTTGGTGTTGCTCAGACCAGTATTGTCAGAGAGAAAAGTCTTTCTGGGTTGCCTTGTCTGATTATTAGTATGCCAGAGCTGGCTGGAACCTCCCTTCCTCACAGACTGTATCCTTCTAATTATCCTTTCCTTGGCTTTTTTGGTCTTTTTTTGGGTTGGGAAAAATTGGCATCTGAAAAGTCAGAAATCAACTGCAGCTCAGTGAACCATTTTTTACTAAAAATGTCACTTAGATGCAAATTCTTTTGTTTTTCAGAAGGCAAAAAGATTTAAAGGCACTTAACTGAATGAAGAATTTTAAAATTTTTTTATCAAATCTCCTATTTTTACATTAAAAACCACTTGAAATTGAAAACTCCTCACCACAATTAATGTGCATTAATCATTCATCTTGGCAGCATCTGTTCTGAGCCACTGCTCCTCCAGATAAATGTTATTATTCTTGTACTGAAGGTAAGTTTCAATTGCTGACTGTAGGGATATTTTTCCAGAATCTTAATATTCAAATTTCTTGCTTACTCTTAGAAAATATGGAAGTGTCCCCTTCAAAATTACTAGCATTCTTCAACTGACACAGATTCCACTGGATCATCCTAGGGACACATCATTAATATATATTAGTCAGATCAGGTTCAATTATGAAAGTTTAGAAACCATGGAGTTCAATGTCAAATTTTAATGCTAACACAGCATTAAGGCTCAGTGGGCTCATTTGATGAATGGCAATAATTAGTAAATATCAGTTCTCATCAAGGCTACATGTTTAAGCTGCTTGTTTTGGAGAATAATTTGTGGTATTCAGTAAATACATAATAATCTGGTTTTGCCTCAGAGATGCTCATTTAGAACCCTCTTTTTAAGCCCTGTGGGAAAGCTGGAGGTGCATGCCCTTCATCAGAAAGATTTCTTTGAGTGAAAGACCAGGTTGTGGACTACAGAGGGCTCATGAGTGCAGGTGATACTGCAAAGGACCATTTGCAAACATTCCCTTCTCTTCAGCAAAGCTGTTTTGTCCAACTATGTTTATCCTTGGTGTTTTCTATTCTTGACTATTTGCACATATGTTCTGGGGAAGCCTGCTGTTCCTGCTGATCCCAGTCTGCATGGGAACCAAGGGATGTGTCAAAGGAGTGCATCATCTCCTGATGATTTATTATTCTCCAGGGTAAAAAACAAGCAAAACTTTTTAACCTTCCAGAGAAACAAAAGAATAAAGGAGTTTGTGGCTTTTCCTTCTGCACATTGTGAATGGATGCAAGTGTTTTCAAAGAAGCCCCAAGTCCCTGGAATAAAATACTGTGGCCAGTTAATCAGTGTTGCCCTGCTTTGTCCTCCTGACATGTCCAGTTCTGCTCAGCTGTGGGGTTGGGCTTTGTATGTAAAGAAGCCTTCAGCTGAAATATGGAGGGCTGAGGAATAACACAAGGGAAGTGCTGCCAGCAAAACTGTCTTAGGAGAGTTGCAGAAGGATGGGACAAAATGACCTGGCAGATTAAACGTAGACAGGATATTTCCTTCTTGGCAGATTGTCATCATCTAAATAGCATACATGAGAGATGCTGAAAGAAAGGACAGATTGGGGAAAGAAAGAGAGGTCATGCATGCTAAATGGGAGATTAGCTTGAAAATAATTACACTGGGGGGAGAAAAAAAAAATCTCCTAAGATAGCAATCAGGTATTGAGTAAGATTATGCTTCTGGGATGAAGTTGTGGATGTGTGTTCTTGGGAATGTTGAGCAAAATCATCTCTGCAGGTACTGTGAGGCTGTTTTTGCTCCTGGTACTGATGTCTGTGTTTTCATAGGATCCTGAGAATCTGGAAAACATCTAGAAATTGCTGTTGAGGTAACTCCAGGCTGAAGAGTCTTCAAGAGTGGCTAAAGAAACTCTGTTCGAGAGCAAATCAAGGGTGTACATGGTTTACTGACTGCTGTTTAGAAGAGAATTCGGAGTGGTAGCAGATTTCACCAGGCTCTCGAGTCACAGCTGGAAGCTGGCAGTTAAACCTAAGCTAGAGATAATGCATAGATTGTTAAAAAGTCAAATATTACAATGGTTTACCTAAAGGCATATTAGATGCTCCAACACTTGTTATCTCTGTTCAAACAAGAGAAGCTTGGTGTGGCAGCACTCAGGAGCTGATGCTCATGGATGCAGTAGCTGAGCTCTGCTGCTGAGCTTTTCCTTGGACACAAAGGAAAAGGGAGAGGTTTGCATTAAGGAGGGAAAAGATAGTGGAAGGGATGGGAATAAACAATAGTGCTTGTTTATTTTAAGAGGTTAAAAATGAAATGACAGAAACCAAGTAACACCAGACTTTATTAACTGTTCAGAGAGATCAGGGATTGCTTTTAATCAGTCTCTGACAGCTATTTTACTTTTTACATGTAGTTTTTCTTGATTTCTGTGCTAAGAAAACATTCACTGAATTAAATGGGGTAATTCATCTCCTGTGTGTAGGAATTGTTTCCCTAGCTGGAGCTCAAGAAATGTTCCCAGCGTTCATTTATCTTATCAGGACTCAGTTTCTGATTTTTAGGAGAGTGACTGTTGCCTCATTTTTTTTGTTGTTGTGGTTTTTATTTTTTAAATAATCGTTGAATCTCTGCTCAGAAACACAGCATGTGCTGTAGGTCCAGTAGGTATTTAGACAGGAAAAGTGTCATCTGTTTGTATTCCAGGCACTTTTAAGCTCCACCAGAAAAGGCATATGAGATCTTTTTACTCCTTATTTTCATGTTTGGAAAAGAAACTCTCTGTAGTGGCAAATGGATTGTGAACACATTTGATCTGAAATAAAATCTTTCTAGTGAGAGGGGAAAGGAATGAGATTGAGAACCTAATCTGAAAAATGTAGAGTTGGCTCTGAGCCCACTGTTCTCAGTTTGTATTGAAATGAAAGGCTTTCTGGACAGCTCTGCCCATGTCTTAACCTGATTTTGCTGAAAGCAAACTGTCTTCCCCATGTTGATGAGAATTATGAGTAGCAGCATTTCAATATGTTTTCCTTGCTGTAATTTAGGAGTAATTCAGTTGATATGAGAAGTGTCTTGGGTAGACTTGG
Source organism: Anthoscopus minutus (assembly GCA_013399455.1). Classification (NCBI taxonomy): domain Eukaryota; kingdom Metazoa; phylum Chordata; class Aves; order Passeriformes; family Paridae; genus Anthoscopus; species Anthoscopus minutus. Next base: position 701,696 of record VWYI01044903.1, read on the forward strand.
AAAGAAATCTGGATAAAACATTTGGGGAATTTTTAATCCAATATTACTTAGGTTGGCTCAGTTCAGAGTATGTCATAAATTATTGTTATCTTAAGGGCCACAGGTTGCATTTAAGCTCCCAATAACCACCTAATGAAGCATAGAAATGGTTCCCTACCTGTATGCTCCTATAGTTGAAATGGAGGAGGCAGGGCAGCAAAGCTGAAGGGCTGTGAAGTGAAAGCTGTCCAAGACCCCAGGAGCAGCTGGGAGTAGGATCAGGGTCTCCTCAGTCCCAGACTAGGAATATCCAGTAGAACAAACCCCCTCTGAAAAATGATGCCTTTGAATTTTTTCGAATATTTTAGCATTTTATTGCCAGAGATCCCTGCTTTATCCATATAATAAAATCAGCCTTAGTGTCTGTTCCGTGCTGATACTAAGCTCCTGCTCAGTTTAGGCTCTTTCTCAAGGGAATGAGGGGCTGCAGAAGCTCCACCAAGGGATGAAGTTTATTGCCTTGAAGATACACCCTGTGCCAGGTTTGCAGCTCTGTTAGTGCTGCAGCTCAGTCAAGTTAAGTGACTCAGTCAAGGGTGAGCAATTCTTGTTTCTCCCAGCTGTGACTCGAGCACAGAGTGTCCCACAGATGGGAGCAGCCTCGTGTGCAGAGACATTCCTGTCCCTGCCAGCTGCAAAGCCTGGAAAAGCCTCGTGAGCTTCACCCCTCTCCAGCCTGTGGGATTCCATGGAAAGCTGCTTGGCAGTCTGCCTGCACACCAGCCAGGCTAAATGCTGCAGTGGGTGCCAGGATGAGGAGGAGCCACAAGCTGCCAGGCCCGTTTCCAGTGATCCATCTCATCCTGCCTTCTGTCCCTCCTGGCGTGCAGAGCCACAGGCTCGAGGCTGGTGCCAGAACAGGAGGAGTATCCAAGGGAATTTCTCCTCTTAGATGCACATGTTTTGTATGAAGGACAGTTTAAATCTGATTTAGTTCAAAGATCATTTTATGGTTCATCTAAGCAAGTAGTATTTTGGCTTATTTAGGTGAGCTTATATCATTACACATAAAAATTTTGTAATTGCTTTTACTTTCCAAAAGTGTGGTTGTGATCTTAAGGAGAAACTGTGGTCATTTATCTTTGAGAATAATAATTTTATCCACTCATCTGGATTCAAGAACTTTTAATAATTCTCAGCCACAAAGTCACAGGAGATACTGCATGGGAATTCCCTTCAACTCCATTTCATGCCCTTTTTCTACCACAAAGACAGTATCAAAAATATTTCAGTTTTCACATCCAAATAGTTGTCAGTATTTCAAATCCTCCAGATGAAGGCTGTATTGTAGCCTGCCTTATTTACCTTTTTCCCACCTAGGGAAATAGGTGCTACCAGTCTAGATGACTTCCCCAAGGCTGTAAGGAGCATGTCTTAATGCAGGGAGATGCAGCAATAACCTTCAGATCTTGGGGCAGTCTGGCGTTTTATCCCTGCCCTTTGATGCTTGTGTTAGGAATTTTACAACCAGTGATGCTCCAAATCAGCTGGCTCTTGCTTAGATGTACATTTTATTGTTAGAATATTATTATTGTTTTGAAGACTGAGCTAGATACTTTTGTTCTCTGCTAAAATGTATTTAGAGTCTTGTAGAATGTGCAGTTTCTGTGGATGGCCTTGTCTTGAAGAAATAAGTGGCCACTATTAAAAGAAATAAATTAGTTCATGCTTACTGAAAACCACCTCTTTGGAGAAGATGAAGGAAAAACTTTATTGTAAAGCACCTTTCTTCTTGTGAAGTAAATGATGCATAAAGTAGTACAGGACCTTATATAAAGGATTATTTGTGTGTGGAGAAGGAATATACATAAAAATTACCATGACTGCTACAATCATTTTTCAGATTAACAAAAAAACCTCATCCAAAACTAAAGGGAACTAACTGACATTTCAAACTTGCCAGAAAATTCTTGCCTAAACATTCCAGTCTGAGAGTATATCAGTGAGAGAACAGCCTGTGTGAGGTTTTGCACACACTTTCAGGGAATTTTAGAATCATAAAATGTCCTGAGTTGGAAGGAACTCACAACAATCATTGAAACAAAAAAAAAAAAAATCACATAAAGTCCCCAATCACCACAGATTTAGTTGCCACAAATGTGAAGACAAGCAATCCCAAATCTAGGGTAGAGATTTGACCTCTGCTGTCATGGCATAATAAAAGCTGGTGGTTGCTAATGCTGTGATGGTTGAATTAACCCCGCTGAAGCACAGAGGTTTCTCCCCACAGATGCACTCCCCAGCCCAGGGAGCTGCTTGAAGCTCGGGTGGGTTTTGCTCAGTGCTGCTGTAAGTGGGCAGCCTCCAGTGCCTACCTGCAGTGTTTAGCAGCAGCCAGAACATCTCCTGGTCTTTCCCTGTGCTGCCAGGCCTGCAGAGCCTCCAGCACTTGTGTTTGCTCTGTGCCCTCTTGCTGCCCTGGCTCTGGGTATCCCTTGCTCCCTCTCTCCTACCCCTCTGAGGTGCAGCATTGTCTGCAAGCATGAGAAGGAACATCCCAGTGTTTGCTGATGCTGCAGAGTGCAGGGAGCAGCACAGGTGCTCCCCAAAGGGCTGTGCTGGTCAGAAGCCCAGCTGGGAAATGCCCATCAGTGCTCAGGCAGTGGCAGCCCCAGAGCTATAAATGACTGCACCAGTGGAAATGTGCTAAACTCAGCTGATGGCACAGCACAGATTTAATCTTTGGAATTATTTCCCCTGAGCTGCAGAGATCACCTCCTTATATCTCATTTGCTTTTCTTTTGTATTTTACTTAGGGGAACACCACAGTTTGGAGAAATATCCTAGCTCTGGTTATTACAAAGAATTGCAGGTGGCTTCCCATTGATGGGAAGGGGTGTCAGGAGAAGGGATGTCTGGACTTACACAATCACAGCTAGCTGAGTTCATTCCTGTAACTCCTTCGATCCCAGACCAGTACAGAGCCAGCTGAAATTATTTTGTGCTTCAAGCAATAACTAACAGCACAAGAAAACATCTGTGGGGAGACAGCCTAGTGTTTTACTGGGAATGAGAAGATCCAGATTGACAAATGCATCTTCCAACTGTTGTCATCTGCAGCACTAAGGATTTTAAATGTGCTTTGAGAAATCCCCCTTCCATGCCTGCTTTCTGGATGCAGGCAGCAGGGTAGGAGCTCTTTGGGTACCATCTGATGGCTGCTGTGGGCTGCAGTGATAAGAGTCAGAGTGGAGGAGAGGGAAGGTTAGAGATGTGGAAACATGGATTTCCCAGGAGGACAAGCCCTCCCTCCACCTGGAAGAACGTTTCCAGATAATGCCTTGTACCAGTTTTCTCTGCTTTTTTGTATAGGAGTTTGCCTTGGAAGGAGGCAAAATAGCTCCTTGACTAAAAAATGGTGTGTTTCAGAATGATTGCTTAGGAAGAGCCTGAAGTTTAGACTTTCCCCATTGTTTCTGTCAGCTGATATCGCTGTCACTGAGAACTGCTGAAGGGGACCTTTTTACCAAATATGTAATTACTGGGTTTTGTTTGGTTTTAGATTTTGTATGTAAAAACTTTCAAAAAGTTGAGAAACATCTGTAGACTAATATTTTAATATTAAGAATATTGGTCAAATTGAACCCTAATCTCCTCAGAAAAACACCTTTAACTGAGCTACTCTCTACCCTACTACAGCCCCTTTGCAGACATCTTGCAACTGGTGTCACATGAGCACTGACAGTAAGCTGAACCTTGTTCTCTGTCAGTGAGAGACAGGAATATGCTGCATTTCATGTCCCCCTGCTGTATAAAAGGCTTGAACAAGAAAAGAGCAGCATTACTTATTATTTGAATTGCAAAAATACACAGCACCAGGGTGCCTCATTCCAACATCAGCCATGCAGCAGTCCCTGTGTGAGAGCAGCTTTGCAGATCTGTGGGTCAGTTAGGGGTGTGTGTATTATTTGACCTCAGGAGTTGTTAAATACAGTCAGGGTTTAAATGCCCAGGAAGGTCTGTCCTCCATAGCTGGGTGTTTGTATGCAGGACTTTGGCTCCTTTCCCTTTTTCAAGGCTGGACCATCTCTCTTGCTCAGACTGCAGCAGTGGCTCAGACGAAGCCTGCCTTCATCTGATACCTGTGCTTTCAGTGCCTCCTATCCCAGAAATACAGAGGATCTAAAAATGGGTTAAAACACAGTCTCTCGTCCAGCATTTTGTTATGTTTACACCTAGGGTTTGGATTAATTTAAAATCGATTTAAATGTGACTTACAGATCTGTTGTGCCATTATTCAAGGTAATGAAACCAGCAAGATGCAGATCTCCTGTGCCAGCCCCCAAAATGATTCAATACTTGCCTCCTTTGTGGGTGGTTTAAAATGGAAGGATTATGTGTTTGGCTGGTGGGATGCCTTGCTGTGAAGTGTGTGCAAGCAGATATTTAGGCCGTATCTGCAAAGGCTGAAGCTGTGAGCTGCAGCAAATGAGATTTCTTTTTAATTTTTTTTTTTTTTACTGGTGTATAGACCATGAGGAGACTCTTCATTGCTCTGTAGATAACATAATCCTTGCCTTCATGAGTTCTTTGGTCCAGTACTCAGATGATGTTCCAGTGCTGGATGCAGGAGGAAGGGGAGCAGTGCATCTTTAGAGAGAGGGGACAGTGAGTGAGGGAAATCCTGCTGTAATCCAGGGAAAGGGATTAGTCTTGAAGTGAAAAAGACAAGAGCCTGTGCTACTTATTGCCTGCCATCACTTGCTAAAATAATTATTTTGATTTAGAAATGAGATTCAAAGGAATTAATGTATGACTTTAGTGTCTTTATTTAAAAGCATGAGAAGGACTCTTCTGAGAATGTAATTTTATTTCTGCTGGCACACTGCTAAGCACGGTGCAGTCCTAACAAACAGCCAGGCTCCTGGGTGCAATCTCAGAGTTACTAACAGTAATTCAGAAAAGCAGAACTGAATTGCAGCTCCTTCCCAAGGCATCATCCTCCCTCCTCTGTAAAGTGCCAGTCTAATCTGACCCTCACCAGGATGGACAAGGTTCCATTGTCTGTAACCAAGAGGTTCCTCAGATTTTTCAATCACCACCTGCAGTATAAAGCTGGGCCTTGTGGTATAATCTGTAGACCAGCAGCCCTGAGCTATTTCAGAAGCTGGAGAAGTTTTTGCCATTTGAGCAAAGAACATCTTGGCTTGAAGCCAAACTATTTTAATTCTCATCCTAAATTGGTTCCTCTACATGGCCATTTTTATGCTGTGACATAAAGAGAGGCAGTGCTGCAATGTTGACAGGCTACATCCCCAGAGCACCCAGAGACCCTGTGGTCTCTTCTAGGCTGCAATGATGGAGGGGGATAAATCCTCAGGGCTGTCATCCCTGATCTCCCTGACTGTGCTTTACTGCATTGGGACTTGCCTGGGGTTTACTTTACATGAAAAGAAAATGAAATAAATAATCTGCTTTTGAGGCCCTTTAGCAATCACTGAGGCTCAGCATGGAGCTGGGGAACTGCCCCTGGGGTACCAGGAGCCCTGGACTCTGTGGTTTGTACAAAGTCAAATACAGAGTTCATGCTAGCTGAGGATTTTTTTTTTTCTGAAGAATACCACATTTTTCTTTTCCAGATTGCGTCTGAAGTCTGTTTTCTGATTTTGCTTCAAACAGTCTGATTCTTGCATTAAAGGCATTTGGGATCTTTTGTTTTTAATGAATGACAGAAAAATTGGCATTTCTTGTTGCTGCCTTTTCCCTTTGCTCTAAAAACAGCAATATTTTGAGCCAGCTTTACTTTTTTTGCTGTCACTGGGAGATGTGTTTCAAGTGTATGAGATAAGAGTAGTAAGGGAAGTATGGGTCATAGCATTGCTCTCCTCATGCCAATTCTGTCTGGCAGGAGTCAGGAGGAGCTGAAAGGCCAGCCATGTGTTTATTTTGAGATTACACTGATATTAAATCAGTGCTGAGCATGCCCATCTAATGCTGCCACAGGCTTGGTGAGTTCTTGCCTGGAAATTGCTTTAAAACAGGAAATGAGAGATTGAACTATCCTCTTGATCCTAACAATAGGAGGTAACTTCATTTGAGTAAAGGGGACTGTTACCAGGTTAAGATCAGAGGCTGGGATAGTGAAGATGGTGCATTCTATACTGAGGGCCTGAAAAGTGGAGCATTCACTCTTTTTGCCTTGCAGAAAGTCCTTGGGAATTTTTATGGCTTTGTGAATGTTTTAAAACCAGTGCAGTATGTGTTTCAGGTTGATGGCAAAACCCTGGGATGCTCCTCTCCCTTGGGCTACTCCTACCTGAGTGTAATAAACCACTCCTACAGACAAGTGCCCAAAAACCTACTATGACTGGTCTTCCTTAACATTGTTTCAGCAGATGATGTGGAATTGGATGGCTTTGCTAAATCAGTGTGAATGAGAATGTGATATGAATGGTGTTATCAGTAAAGTGCTCTCACCAAGGTACACCACAAATATTTATTTTCTGGTCCAGGATTTGCAAACTTGAAGAAGAAAACCTTTGTCCTGTCAAAATGTCTCCCAGCTAATGACTTCTTCTGGAGCACAGTGAAGTCCTGGGCGTGCAATTGTGACAAAACCATTTGCAATCTGTAAAGAAAAGCATTAATAAATATTTAAGCCTTTTATTTAAGCCATTTTGTCCTATTTTAGTTTCATTCTATAAAAGCAAACACATGTCATGCTTAAAAACCTCAGTAATTCTAGCCCTCTTATCTGAAAGAGAAGAATAGTATTAGAAAACCCTTAAGCCTGTGTTTGTACCAGTTTCTAAAAGACTGTGTTGACAACTGCGTTAAAAATTATGAGCTTTTCCAGAAGATTAAGATGGTTTCAGAAATAGATACTCAAACCAGCTGGCAAACTAATTTCAGTGTTTACCCAGTCATTTTATTTGTTAGTAAAAATTGGGAATGAGATGATGGCAAAACTGGGCAGACATTACAAGTAAGTTTGGGGTTGTTTCTGCAAGAAGTCTGTTTCATCCTGGAGCTGGCCCCTCAGTGGTGAAAAGCGGTGCGTCCTTCCTGGATGTTCTTGATGACATTGTTATCCCTAAGAGAAGCAGTCATGCTTGGAAAACCCATCTGTTTTAATGCCACAAACCCATCCTGTAGATAAGTGCAGGAGTGTAGAAGAGAGCTGGAAGCAGCTGCTCTCTCAGGAACATCTCTCATGGTCCAGCAGACAGGATTTCCTCGTCCTTTGGCCACAGCAGCTCCTGCATGGCACCACAGGAGATCTGCTGAGGGAGGGTGCCTGGCTTTACCAGTGCTGGAACTTGGGGTAAAGTCACTAAAACTCAGCAGGGAAAATGAATGGCTCTGAGCTGCTCTACCAAACCTCGTAGTGAGGCTGGATTTTAATCATGGAACTCTGAATTGTTTACTGATTGCTATATTTGAACTCAATTTTTTTTTCTCCCAGTATCTGTGGATTCATAATGTTCTGCTCTGTGGCCTGGAGACATGATGGCATTTTCTTCTATATTTCTTCATTCTGAAAGACTTCCAAACACAGTTCAGAAGAGATAGCAGGATTTCAGTCTCTGTCTTTTCAGCTGGTTGATTTTGTATTCCTTAAACTGTTTGCCCAACTCCAGAAGCTGCTGCCTCCTCCCAGAGGGTAAAGCTTACCACTCCCATCCTTATAAAGGACCTGTCTGGGTGGAAAGGGATGCAGATGCTCAGCTTCTACCTTGCAGCCCCACTGTAAGCATGAGACCTCTGTGCTGGCCCTTCTTCATCAGTCAAAAGTCAGACAACCCACAAAGACAAGTCAAAATATCTCCTGCAATATCTCTGTATGTCTGCAGCTCACTAATGTGTCCCTCAGACCCAGGATGCCTCCTGTCCTCAGATCTGAGACACAGCCCTGACACTGCTGAGGGTAGGATGCCATCCAGAGGGACATGGACAAGCTCCAGAAATGGGCCCAGGGCAATCCCATGAAGTTTAACAAGGCCAGGTGCTGGTGCTGCACCTGGGTCAGGGCAGGCCTTGGTATCAGCCCAGGCTGGGCAGGAGAGATGGAGGGCAGGCCTGGGAGAAGGACTGGGGATGCTGGTGGCTGGGAGGCAGGACACGACCCAGCTGTGTGTCCTGGGGTGCATCCAAAGCAGAATGGGAGCAGGGGAGGGAGGGGTTCTGCCCCTCTGCTCTGCTGAGACCCCACCTGCAGGGCTGCACCCAGCTCCGGGGTCCCAGCACAGGAAGGACATGAACCTCCTGGAGTCCAGAGGGGCCACCAAGATGGTCAGAGGGATGGAGCACCTCTCCTATGAGACAAGGCTGAGAGAATTTAGATTGTTCAGCCTGGAAAAGGCTTTGGGGTGACCTAATTGCAGCCTTTCAGTACCTGAAGGGAGCTGATAAGAAAGCTGAGAGGAGACTTTTTACAAGGGTGTGTAATGACAGGGCAGGGAGAAATGGCTTTAAACTGAGAGTAGGTTTAGGTCAGATCTCAGATGTTCTCTCCTGTGAGGGTGCTGAGGGCCTGCCACAGGCTGCCCAGAGAAGCTGTGGATGCCCCATCCCTGACAGTGTTCAAGGCCAGGGTGGGCAGGGGTTGGAGCAGCCTGGTCTAGTGGAAGGTGTCCCATGGCAAGGAGGTTAGAACTAGGTGATATTTATGGTCCCTTCCAAACCAAGCCATTCTGTGATTTTGACTGACCTACTTGCTTCCCTCTCCTTCAGGGCACTTGTACTTGGTGTTCTGGCATCACTGATATATGTCGCCAGCTGATATTTTCTCTAAAATTTGTATGAAATCAATATGTCTGAAAACAAATGCCATTCTGCTGCTGTGAAAAGGCACAATTTATCTTTTGAAGAGAGCTGTCTGCCAATAGCATCTTAATACCCAGAAGAGGTCACCAGGATTGGGATGATTGAAATTTTCACTTTCAAATGTATGACTTTTTTCTTTTTTTTTTCTGCTGTTAAGCAAAAACATTTCAAGTGAGCCTTGTAAATTTTTGCCAGCCCGAGGCAATCAGCTTCTTTAAAGGGTATTTCTTATTTTAAAATACCATAAAATAGAAATAAGTGCATAAGGAGATATACAGTCCACCCACTACTGATGTATGTCTTTATGATAAAGGCATACATTATATATGGTCCTATGCAGCTGCCAACTGCTCAGCTTAAAAGACTCTCAGGCTTTCTTTTCTAAATAATTTTTGTGTAGAGAATTATAAACATTTTGTTGAAATATGCAAATAAAAGAAATTTTCTAATTAACTTAGAGCAAAGCAGGGCATCAAAACCAGAGACAAAAAGATACAATTCTGGGTCTTGCTTTTAACACTTAATACTTTGCAACTTCCAGAGCTGAAATACATCTTGTAAGAGAAATTCCCCAATAATTTAGTCCCTTAAAATTTCACGAGTCTTGCCAATCAGAATCCCAGTGCCAAGGTAACTTGTTTCCTACAGATTCAGGATGCTAAGTAAAGGATACACCTACACAGGCAATGATGCAATGCTTACTGATTTAGGCATGTGCAGCAGGCCAGATTGGCTGCCTGTCTGTCCCTCCTGAGGAAGTTTTCCACCTCACAGTCATCCTGGACTGCAGCCTTAGGGCTGTGTGTTAGGATGGTTCTCTAAGTGCTGTTTTAAACATTCCCTGTCACCTGCAGTTCCCTGGCTTGCTAAGAGCCACCTGGTGAGGCTGGAAGTAGTGCCCTTATTTGCTAAATCCTCTGTCAAACTTAAATAGTTTCCTTTCACTTTCACTGGGATTAGTCAGTACTTTGGCACTGCCTGAGTCACACAGAAAACCCCCAGACTAAGACATACACCCGTCTTTATCCTTCCCACTTTACCAGCTGAGAATACACAAACATCTGCAACAAATAATCCAGGGTAGCTGGAAGGAGTTTGGTTGTCACTACCCAGGCACTATTTGTGATTAGAGCATGGTGCCCACGGGCCTTGGTGCACGGGATCAAATGAACCCATCAGCTAATTGATGTCATCCTTGCCTGTGGCTGAACCCTTCAGTCTTGGTGCCTGCTAGGGAGGAGTAGGAGGTGGCAAGGAGCAATAGGCTGTAAATAGACCTGGGGGAAGAGCTGCAGTACCTAACCCAAACATTAACAATGTTAGGATTAATTATGGGAACAAGTTCATTTGTGCAGTTTGGAAGAAATTCCAGTGGGGGATTCTTCTGGAGGCAATGGTAAGTTGCAAACAAAATCTATGATTTAAGGCCATATATATTGTCATTAATAAAATCAAATTGTTAGTAATGCTGAGAGATTGAAATGTGATAAAATCTCCTGTGTTTTATATGCTTTAATTCACAAATATAGCTTTCATCCTAAGAATGCCAGTGTATTATTCCAGGAATGCATGGTTTGGGGGAAATGAAATTAATTGTCCAAAGTCAGGAACACTAGGATTCTTCTTTCCCCTTTGTTTTGGTGGCCTACTGAACATGATCTGGTTTCCTTTAAATCCCCAGTTCTCCCAAAACCTGGGAATTTGTTCTTATGCCATGTCTGTAGAAATTAGGTTTCTGTTCCAGGCTGCCAGATTGCCTATAAGGGAAAGTCCAGCAGGCACTGAACTGGCTGTTAGGCAGGCATGGAAAAATATAAATTCAGTGTCAGCTACAGTTGGTTTCATGGTAGTCATGAGATTTCATGTCATACCTCCCCCTGGGAACTGCACAGAGCAGCCATGAAGCACAGCAGAAGTGTAAATTGTTTTGTGTTGTCCTGCACACGGTGCAATTAGTATGTCATCATCTGTAATGGACTTGGTAAAACAGGGTGAAATTTGTCAGATGGGAAACTGGGGAAAGTATTTTTCTTTATTTTTAGTTTCTCCTTGCTTTATCATCTTACTAGAGGAAACTGAATTGGACAAAACCTCAACAAGAGCAGCCTGAGGAGCAATTTACCACTAAGCAGAAAAGAAGTGGTTGAGCAATTTAAGCTGCTGACAGAATTATCATTTATAAGTTTATTTGTCACTTTGAGGGCTTTGGCTATCTGCTGTGTGACACAGGTAATTCTGCTGGTATTATAGGGCAAAGAATTGGGTATGAACCTTACACAAAAGGTGTTTCCTCTTCATGTGTTGTGTCCATCCTCCAGGTTGGGAGGCCTGGCTGGGTCTGCAGTGCATGGCCCTGGGCACAGGAATGCCTTTTTCTATGCAGTCCATCTCAGTCCTGGTGCTAGGGGTGCCTGGCGAGTTCAGCTATCTTTGAATCAAGCTCTAAATCTCAAAAAACCTTTCTTCAAAAATTTTAGAGGTGAACTCTGGACTAAGTACATAGATCAGGTCAGCAGACACAGCAGTGGGCTTACAGGCTCTGCTTTTGCATGTGAGACAAGGCAATTGCCTGTTTGGGTTTGGATTTCAGGAGTGTGCTTCTCCCCTGCCCCTTCTGGCTGTGTTGCAGTGCAGTGATGTTTAATAGAGCAGTATTTCAGTGGTCATCTCAGTCAGTGTGTGACACTCAGCATTCTCTGCACTAAACATTTATGTACATATTCCCTTCGTTATGAGTGGAACACATGGATTTCTACTGGGTTGTGAGGAACAGTAGCCCTGCTGGTTTTTGTTTCTTATGTAGTATCAATGTTTAAACAGAACTGGTTCAAAGAGCATGGTTATGTGCAGCATTTTTGTGCTTGACAGCAAAGACAGAAATGGGCATTTCATCCTTTACAAGTTTGGTTTTATTTTGTTAATCTGACAGTAGGTGCTGTTGCATTTTTAGTCTATATTTATCTATGGATCACAGCTTAGCCCACTGAAACTGCCTGCAATCACTGCATCTTGTGCAAAGCATGTTCCAACAGCAGTCAGTTTATCCCCACCTCGTCTTTCCTCTGCCTGCCCCAAAGTCCTGAAATAATTCATCTGACATATTACCAGACATATACCTGAACATTTTTATTAACTTTCCACATCTGTCCTCGTGGTGGAAGAACTGGTATCTTAGCCAGTGAACACTGTTGATATGTTTTGTTGGTGCCTTGCATCAGTACTTCAAATGCTCCAGTGCCCAGCCATAAATAAATGTCTTTCCAAGTGAGATATACCTAGAGGAGGATTTCTCCTTTATTTTATTGCTGATGCATCTTGTTTGTGGGTACATGTGCTGTGCTGCAATGGTGATCTTTTCCTACTGCAATCATTACCGATCATAAATCTTTGTTTAAAATTAATAATTTGCAATAAACTTAATATTCTCAAGATGTACAGTCAAAGCTGTTTTATGTAGAGTCCATTTCCACAACATCTGAGTATTTCCAACAGCTGAAGGAATTTATCTCCACAATGTTCCAAAGAGGATAGAAACATCCTTAATCTGTAGCTGAAATCAAATTTTGTCCTGAGAGCTGGGAGATTTGGGGTCTGCTCTGAAATTCTCTCCAGCTTTTTTCTTTTGGTTTTCTCTTTTGGAATAATGGTCTGGAAATTATTTATTCATTAATTCCTTGTCAGGGCCAAGCCTGCCTGCCCTCAATGACTTTTTCTATTTCATCCTATCAGTATCAATCTGGCACTTGTAGAAGAGAAGTTCAGTGAATGACAGTTGTACATTTTGTGCAGCACTGATAGAGAGAGATTATTTCTACTGAGGTAAGAATTATTCTGACAGTCTCATTACTGTCAACTAAAAGTTGATGCAGTCCTGAAGCTGCAAGTCTTAGTCTGGAGTATCTACTAATTGTTGCCCAGATGGAAAGGCAACCTCCATGCACTGTAAGAGAAACCTTCATCAGGGATAAAATGACTAAACTAAAGTAATTGCAGGACTCAGAACTTGACTCTGTCCTCTGAGAACAACATGATCTGCTCTGCTCAGGCACTGTTTCTCCTTGCAAAAAATCTTAAAAGAAATAGGCAGCATGGGTCAGTTTAGCATTTTTAGAAGGAATATTCCAAATTTCATTCTTAATGTACAATGCCTATGACTACATAATTATGAATTTTGACATATGTATGAGAAACTAATTTTTAGAGAAATAATTGATAGTTAAAAGGTAATTTGGACCACCTTTTATCCTTCAATTTTTAATTTTCTTAGGAAGGACAACTTGGTCTTTTCTGGGTTTAGTAAAATTCTCAGTAACATAAATGACAATGCCACTTTCTTTAATTATTACTAGTGCTGAGCATGAGACAGGCTGCTGAGTAAGTGGTTCTCTGTGAAGGAGTACTCTGCTGTATATAATGAGTATAGACACACACACCTTGAATAGATTAACTCCCTTCAGCCTCTGTATATGTGACAGAAGAGCAAAGAGTTTAGAAAGGTTACAGAGATTATTGAGTTTCATGCTTCAGTTGACACTGAAGCTTATTCTGCCTGGGTTATTCCAGCAACCCATTTACAGGAAAGATTCTGTGCATTCACTTAAATATTTTATTTCCTCTCTTTCCTATGTGAAAGCCTTCCCTTTTCCATTCTTCTAAAAATCCTAGGAATGTAGATTTATGTGGCTTTCCAGTACCTCTTTGCTATTTCTAGCATGCTACTTAAATCTGTATAGGGTCCATCTTTTAAAATCAGTTGTGTATTTAAAAGTTTATCTGTGCAATCTGATTCTGACTAGCGTCAAGGACTTCAAAAACTGGTGCTTCACCCAGGGGTGTGTATCATCCCAGACAGCCTCTGTGCATGCTATGGGCTCTGGCTGGTTGTGTTCTTGATCTTTTCATTTCTTTTTCCTGTTCTGAGCATGCTGCTTCCAAAAGTGACAAATACGACAAAAATGATGACACTTTCAATTTGTTGGTACCCATGCCCTCGGGCAGGACAAGTTATACCTCTGGGGGGAAACTAGGACTCTAGGAATCCAGAACAGAGTGAAAGAGGATTGAATTATAGATGAGATGCTATTTGACTTCCTCAGAAATCCTAAATCTAGGCCTGCATGCTACAGGACTAGCAGCATGTCTCATGAAAGCTGCCCTCGCACCTCCTGGTTCATACTGGGATCTCATCCTCTCTTCATAGGATTCTGCCAAGGCATCTTTTTCTGGATTGACTCTGCACACCCATTCTGTCAACCCTTTCAATACTATCTCTGTCTATCCCAATGACAGCTTCCAGGTTTCAGCACTGCAGTGTATCATAGCAGCCCTCAGCATCCTTCCCAGTCCCCAGGAAGGCAAAGTTCACTGCACAAGAACTGCACAACAGATTAACAGGCACCAGGGGCCACAAACCAAAGGGTGCAGCACCAGCTGGTAGTTTAAGAGCAAATTTGGGGACAGATATGTAATAGGCTGTTAATAGGGGTGAAATGAAGCTCCAAGAACTCTTTGAGATGCTTACCAAGGCTATCTGCTGTCTCTCCTATGTGTTTGTCCCTGAATCTGTCCCCATGAAATTGCAAATGCAAAAACAAACCAGGCTATTTGAACTCACTGTACGTGCATTAAAAACAAATCACCCAGTCCCACCTCGGGAAGGTAATTGGCAAACCCAGAGTGCATGAAATAGCTGCAAAGCTGAGAGCAGAGGAAGGGGTGATGAAAATATCACTCTCCAGCCTGTGTGTTAGTGATGCGTTCTGAGCCATAAATACCAATTACTGGGCCACCAGCTGCAAGTCAGCCTTATAGTTCAGGGCTGAAATGCCTTCTTTTCCTTCCCTTAGTGATAAAAAATGAAGAAAAAAAATTAAATAGGTTAAAGCATAAAATGTCTCCTGAACCTCCAAGAACTTGAATTTTTGCTTATTTTTGCACTGGTGAACTATATGAGTAACCTTGGTAGAAATTACCCTTGCCAGAAACTCTTTAATTACATCCATAAACCAGCCTTGTCCAATTCTTGTCTCTCCTACAATGTGTTGCGCTGTTGTTCTGCATAGCCTTTGTTCTACAAGGTCTTCCCTCTGCAAGATTCTGCTCTAGTAAGTAAGAGAAGGCAGAGGAGTTGAGTGCAAGGATGAAGACTGAGAGTAATGTTCTTCCATAATACAATATGAAAAGAATGTAATGGGTATCTGTTCTTTTGGGTTTTGGCCTCTCCTCCCTGGACCCAGATTATCTGTTGTCTCTGGAGCAAAAAATGTCCTTCCCACAGTGAGGCAGGCAGCACATACACCTCAAAATCTCTGTAAAAGTACAAGTTAGAAGGAGGTTCCTTCCCAGCCCATTAGGCAGTGTACCTACAGTCTCAACACAGTATTTTCAGCATGAAACTGATGCTTATCAGTCATTCACAGAGCTCTTTCAGGTTAAAGATGGTGTAAACATGGCCCCAGCACATAAAATAAAAAAGTTGTTCTAAAGGAAAAAGCCAAAAATCTGTAGCTTCTCCCCGTGATCTTGCTATAAATAATTTCTTGGTTGGGCACTTCAGCTTTTATTGCATTCCAAATTTGGATTCAAATGTTCAATCAAACTTCTTAATTGCTGGGAAAAGATGTTTGGATATACAGCCAGTAAAGATGGGGTTAATTCAATGTGCTGCTGTGTTAAGCTATGCAGCAGCAGTATGCAGCATACACTATTGGCCTGTTTGATTTTAAATCTCATCAACAAATGGTCAACAAGCAAGGTTTATTGCCAGGCTAATAAACTGTGTCCCTTACTGATTGAAAAGCCTTCACTGCCTCAGCTCCTTTGCAGTCCTCTGTGGTTTTTTACCCTGATACCAAGACAGTGTCTGCATTTTTATAGCAGCTTGTTTAGCTCCTCTTGCCCTCCTCCAAAAGCTGTTACTAACCTGGATGCTTGCTCACCTTCTCCATTTGTTTTTTCCTAATTTGACAGTGCTTCAATGTCAAGGTTTGCATTGCTGTGTTTGCTTCAGGAAAGAGAAGGTCTCGGTGGCTTTCTGTCGGGTCTTGTCTCTTTTATGCCACCTCTGAGGTCAAGAGAGAACATTGGTCCTGGGTGGGCCTGCCCTGGCTTCCTGCTTTGTGCAGCTGTGGCATCAGATCTCACACTGCTGAACTGAATAGGAACAGGATTTACCAGAGCTCTGTGATGTGGTTCTGCCTGCTGGAGAGGAGCAATCACTCTCAATCCTGTCTCTTTTCCAGAATGGAAACCTCTTAAAAAGTTTTGCTTTGACTTTTTTTCTAAGACTCTTCTACCAATGTCAAACTAGGTTTAAAGCATCACAAGTTTCCCAGAACTGTCTTCTGAGCTTGTGGCTTCCAGACTAAGCCACAGCACTTTAATGTTTCAAGAAGAGGTTTAGTGAAAGGGCCCTGAAGAGATGCAGGGTCATCCTCTGCCCTCAGACATGTGTGTTGAGGTTTATAATACTTGCCAACCTAACCAGCTGAAGTTTTAGTGGGTGAGAAGCTCATTGCCCATATTCATTGGTAAAAGGAGGAGAATTTGTTTCCTTGGCAGAAACTTCTGGTGAAACCCAGAGGATGGTTGCTCTCCTGTTTATTTAGTGAACAAATAACAGTTCACCTAGAGAAGCTTTCTATCAAGAACTGATATGTTTTGACAGTTAACATTAGCTCCTAACAA
The DNA here is from genome assembly GCA_013399455.1 of Anthoscopus minutus. Taxonomy (NCBI): domain Eukaryota; kingdom Metazoa; phylum Chordata; class Aves; order Passeriformes; family Paridae; genus Anthoscopus; species Anthoscopus minutus. The sequence continues at coordinate 718,187 of VWYI01044903.1, forward strand.
TCTCAAACCTAGATGGTGGAAAAAAATTGAGAGAAATTATACTGGAAAAGAAAATCAACATCAAGCAGAGTAGGTGTATGCATGATATGGTTTTTTGCTTCAAGTTCAGGTATCCTGTTGGCTTTCTTGCTGGGAAAATCCTATCTCAGTGGAAAATGATGGATAGGTAACTTTGCTTTAGTGACAATGCAGAGATTACTCATTGCTGACAGTGAGTGACCAGTCCTTAGACGTGGGTTGGACAACAAATTGCTGCTTCTGAAAGACTCTTGTGTCTTTCCCAAGCTGAAGGTAAAATCAAGCATTACTGCAAAATGTTACTGCAATCCTGATTGTACCAATAGGATCTTTAATGTGGATGATTAGGTAAAACATCTTATAGGGTGCAGTGTACTTAAACTGTTCTCAGGAGCAGACATGGTCCATTGTGTTTTATAAAACCAGGAAACTTTAAACATTTTTTATTGTTCTCCATAATATGGAGCATTTAAACTGTCTTATTTTTCGCCATAATCTTTGCTCTGCTGACTTAAAAATATTTTTAGCAAGCAGAAGTATGGATGAATGAAATAGTCAGGAATTATCTTCCAAGCATTCATAAAAATACGAATACAAAATAAATATTCATAATGCAGAAGTGTACATAATACAGCCTTCATCCCTGTCTTCTCCCTGTATGTCTGTGGGCTTGAAGCATGCAGATTTTGTTTCCTGATCAAAGCTGAGATGGATGAGGATGACAAGGCTCATCAGTCCAGTGCTGCTGGTAGCCCCTGTCAGCAGCAGTCCTTCTGGAGTGAGTGTCTGGCTCAGTGCCCAGGCAGAGGGCAGGGATGGGCTCTGCTGGCCTTGGTGTGGGTGGCTGCTGCTCTTCCCTGTTGAAATGCCTCGCTGCTTGGTGTCTACATGAAGCTTAAAACCTTGCAGCTGAGAGAATCCTAAGATGTTTGTCCCCTCCACATCAGTTCAGTTGAGTTGTCTGAACTGATCCACACCAGCACTTCAGTTATCAGATGGATGGGATGAGCAGGATGGGTTTCCAGTGGTGGATGAGAAACAAAGACTGGAGTTAATTTCCCTTTTTGTTTGTGTGTTTAGATTTGTTATTTATTTGCAATCCCATTTCTTCTCTACAGTATCTATGCCTCATTTCCCCATCTCAGCAGCCTCAGTAGTTCCTCCTACCTATTCCATGGGGGTCTTATGAGTGCTAACATTGATAATGAGCTGTGTGATTCATTGATGAACAGGGATGTGTATTTAGGTGTCAGATACCATTAATGCTATCCTTCTATTAAATAATGTTTCTCAGTCTGTGAGCACTAATGAACACAACTTCCCTCTATAGATCATCTGCCAGGTGCCACAGCACTCTTAATGTAAAGCTAATGACTTTTTCAAATGAATTTAAACAGCCTAACAATGAGATGTCATGGAAAAAATTAAGGATGCCATCATGTTCAGAGGCTAAATGTATGCAGAATATGCAACAGGAAGTATAAATTCATTTTTTAATCTCAAATTGCACATTCAAAACCAAACTACAGCCTCAATCTTTATTCAGATCTCTAACAAGAAAGGCACAGAGATGCACTTTCATCCTTTACAAAAGTGGAGGAAGTTTTTGCCTAGATTAGTGGAGTGTTTCATGTTCAGATAGTGTTGGGTCATAGTTACTGTTTGATTATTGACGTGGATTGAAATTAAAGTGGTGTTTTCTAGTTGTGGGTGTGAAAAGAGTTAAAGCTGCCCAAAAATCAGTAGCTATTCAAACCCCTTTGAGCAGGTTTAGTTACTAAAAGAATCTAGCACATGTGGACTGGACCACATGGTCGTGGCAGCAGTGTAATCACTCTCTGAGAGATCTTTTTGGGGGAGGAGAGAAGGGAGACTTTTACAGCAGGCTGCCATGGAAAGTGACATTTTACTTTGTCTACTCAACCTCCTTTGCTGAAAGTAGTCAATTGTTTTGACAGATGAAAGGTACCACTGTGTGAATGTCAGGGGTAGGAATTTAGATCCAGTAACTTATTCAGGTAAATGAGTGTTGTTCCACCCTTCAAAAGAGGTTTCTTCTGTTCAGTAACCTAAACTTAAAAATGCATGTGGAGATTGGATGGACCCCACCTTGTGATTTAGGGTAAAGAAAAGCACAGATTACCAAGGAAATAGCTTCTTGCAGAAGCAATTTAGTGTGTTTTAAAAATTATTTTTATGGTTCATTAGAAAAATGCTTCTTTGAAAAAAAGTCAGTCTAAAGAAATAAACCTAAACTATGTAGAAAATATATAACTAGAAGGAATTGAAAATAAATATATTCTTTATTACCCTGTCCTATTGTTAAGCACTGGGCAGTCTATTGCAGAGACAGGCAGGCCCCTTGTTTGGAGCTTTTGAAGGACTAAAGCACCATCCTCACCTAATGCTTTTCACATTACCTACAACAGCTTAGAATCTCTATTTCTCTCTTACATCTCTTAGGTTGGCGGTGGAACTCTGGGACTTCAATGGGAAATATCAGATAAAGCCAGATGTGCCTGATGTAAATCACAAAGCAGTGTTTGCATTTATCGATTCCAAATATTTTCATTAGAAAATGCATTGGAGTAATTTTCTTACTAAGATCCTGTTCTTCGGGTTGTATTTTACCTCATTTTAGTGCATTTTATTTTACTGGGTTATAAGTGAGAATAACTTCTATTGATTCTGTTTGTTTATTTATTTGCCTTTTACTTCTGCATCAGGCTGGCTTGCTTTATCCTTCTCTGGATTTATTTTTAATTGTTTGAAATAATTTAAATTCAAGTTCAATGCTGTTATTCAGCTTCTCTTCACAGCATTATGAGCTTTTATGTGTGCAACTTATATGTGTCTTATTTAGATGGTGTTTTTAATAAAGCAGATTCTAAAGGTACTCAGCAATTTCTTAGCAGCTGCTAAACTGAGCATTACTTCTGCTCTGAATTCCTTCTGTTTCAAAGTAATCCTGGCTGTGCAGATATATTCACAGATAAAAGTTCCAGTCAGATTGAACATTTTATCTCTCTGAAGTAATGTACCAGCTCTCATTTTTCATGTAGCTTTTTCTTTTTTTTCTTTTAACTGGCTAAGCTTTTGCTATCTTTTCTTTTGTTTTTTCTGCTGGAAACATAAACATAGTTAAAGCGGCTCATAATGATTTAATCATGGATGAATTCTGGCATGTAGCTAAATCCAAATCTGGACAGGGGATGTCCCTTTGCTGCCAGTGATGAGGGGTGTGTGTTGGCAGAGGTGGATTACTCAGCAGCAATGGCTCGTTTGGCTGCTGATGTGCAGAGTGTGACACGTTGATGTGCATTCTTGTTACGGTGTGAAGCACTCTGGTGCTCCAGGGGCTGACCAACAAAAAATTGTATCCAGGAACAAATAACAGTAGATCTTTTGTTTACTCACTTGGTTCTCAGCTGGGACAGCCCTGGTGCCTTTTTCACAAAAGAAGCCTGACCAAGCCACAGGGCTGGCCACACGTGTTCTGTCCAAAGCAAATGTAGGGTAACATGATGCATATCAATTACAACGAGGCCCACTGATATCACTGGCAATCAGCTGGGATTCAGAGGGTTTTGCCAACCTGACATATCCTGTTTGTGTACCTTAATCTGCATTAAAAACATTCATACTTGGCCAACTTCAAGAGTGATGCCCAGCTGATGATGTTGTAGACCTGCTGTCTCTAAAGGCAAGTGGGGTCATCTTTTACAGCCCTTGGAGGTTTCCATCACGATGCCAGGCAGTGAAATGGAGCAGCCCAAGGTGCAAATGTATTAGCTGGTCTCTGAGCCACGTACAAAGTGGTTGGCATAGGCATGATAGCAGGAGGCATCACAGCTTTCTACCCAATAGATATCTCTTATGTGAGCTCTGTTAGTTCACGACTGCAGAAGTGTAAGAACATGGGAGAAGCATAAAAATTGTACCTGCATCTTTCTCTCTGGGAAATAACTTTCTTAAATCTTCTCTAAAGACACAGAGACACATAAAAGTGGAGTAAAATCTGGCAAGGATGTACCCACTCATTCACTCATCCCCTAGGAAGGTGCAGCTCAAGTCACAAACTCTTAATCCTTCCCACTGGATTAATTTATGGTGCAACCACTAAGATATGAGGGATTTAGAAGGGCCAGACCTTAATGCAGATTTCTGTTCCTGGGTTACATGAGGTTAGTGTATTAACAGCCCCAAGTCTGCAACCCTTGTGCAAGTATAAATCTGTGTATGAGGTCACCACTCTGGGGACAGTAGGGGAGCTACTTTCACACACACAGTCTTGTCCTGAAGCTCCTGTGTTGAGAACAATAAACCCCCAGATATTTCAGAAGTATAGGAGGGCTGTGCTCTTTGTTGCAGTACTTGAGAAATTGCTGAACACTGGGAGTTGAGCTCTCAGGATCTTCAGCTATGAGAAACCAAAGCAAAGGCTGATCCCTTCCTCTCCTAATGCCACTGTTACTGTAGCTCAAGGCCCTCTGTCTTCCCTGACACACTGAAGCATCCTTTCTGCCCTGTCAAGGTGACAGCATCATTACTTCTAACAAATTCACTTCCTATAAGATATTCAAAGGATATCCAGTTCATTCAAATGTACCAAATTTAAATGTATCTTAATTTATGACTGTGTTCTAATCACCAGAAGATGATGAATATAATTAAAGATAATGAATGGTCCCATTAGTCTTTTGCTTGCTGTGATAATTCCTTCAGACAGACACTTCCTTTGTCTGTGTGGTGTGGAAAGATGCTTTAGCAAGGGAGTCTTCTATTGCAGCAGATTCTTACCCTGGAGCTTAAGAGTTTTATTTAATAGCTAGTTTGGGAGCAAAGAGAGAAGGAGCAGACCTCTATGCTGAATTATATGCAAGTAATTGTTGAAGGTGGAGGTAGAAAGAGCTGATCATACCTATCACATTTTATATCCTCCTTATGGAAATCTTGGAGTTCCCCCACCATATGCTGCTATTTGCACCTCGTGCTTTCTCAGCTTTATATATCTCGCTGAAAAGATTTCTGGCAGCTTTATAATATCCACTATCCTTCCTTTACCTTCCAGGCATTTCAGACTGGCTCAAGATCATGCAATCCACTTATTTGGCACACGGGGTTTCCATCTCTCATCTAATAAACCTGACACTGTGGTGCCTTTTTGCTGCAGCAGCATTGCAGGCTCCCCTTGCAGAGCTGAACCAGGACTCTTCCTGCTCAGTGGTTGCATTATACATGCAAAATGTGTGCCCTGACTGCCCCACTCACTGCCACGTGATGAAGGCAAAATGCAAACCACAGTGTTTTGTTTGGTGGGGAACGGTAAGGTGGTAAAACAGGCATAAAGCTGAAGTTTAATTTTGGGGGAATTTGTTCAGTCTTGAATTAAAAGTTCTTTCTCAGTGTGGTCAAGTTTCTGCTCTGTTTCTGCTCTGTTTGTCATGACCCACATAATTAATGAAAATCTGAAATGCTCTGGAAGGACTCCCTTGAAGGAAGAGGATGGCAGTAGAACCTCAGGAGTCCCCCTTCACCAGGACTGCAATGAGGAGCTGTCACTTTTGCCTTGGAATACTTTTTGTGACTGTATTTAACCTTTGGAGAGGTTTTCCACCTTCTGTGCCTTCCTCATAAGATTTTCACTCAGGCTGAGCTTTAAGTTTCTGTGGACACTGATATTGTAAGGGTTGCCACTAAAGGCCTTTCAGCCTTTGCCAGGTTGCTCAGGAGTTCAGGCTTGCCTTGCCTGGCCAGCATGGCACAGACATATGTGAGGCTGTGCACTGTTTGCCCTTCCTTGCTCCTGTCAGGTTTTCAAACTCATTTACTGGGCTGCACACCTTTTCCAAAACAGTCAAGAGAGAAACACATTCTGAAGGCTACCTTTGCTCTGAGACCAGATAATTTCTTCACCAAATAAGAACCACTCTTAGCCAAAGAGCAGGAGATGTTCCTAATCTCTCTCTTTTGACAGGATCTCTCCAGGCTGTGCTCAGCAGATGTTTGAATTAAACCTGTCAGCTGTGGCAATCTGATGCTTCAAATCTGTTTTGAGACCCAGCAGGAAAACCTAACATCTCTGGATAAGGGGATATCAAGCTTGTTCTCCTTGCTCAGAGATTATGAGATATGCCATGAAACCCAGAACTTCAGTAATATGACTCACAGCTTTTGATCTGGCAATTTCTTGTTACCACTGTAAGTGCAAAGATGTCTGCTTAATATTAAAAAAAATATGCAGGAGATCTCTGTTCCTAAGGTCCTACTAAAATCCCATCCTTAGGTCTTGTTAACATCAAGAAAGCAGGGTTGGGACTGCAGCAGTGGACATTAACTGACTTAAAAACCCAGGTTAAATTTTCCAGAAGAAAAGCTCAAATTTCTTGTACTGAAGTTTTGTCCCTTCTGTTCTTCAAAGGGGAGTTTTGAATGCAAATGTCTTAAAAAATTTTCAAATATTATACCCATTGCAAACTGTTATTGTAGTGCACCACAGATCCAAGTCCGGAGGCTGGTGGGAACACTGCATCCACTGCTGAGGGAAGCTAGAGATGTGTGAGCTTGGGGGAAGGATGGAAATGAATAGTAGGGAGACATGAAGGGCATAGAAACAGAAAAGAGCAACTTAATAGTAATCAGGGTAACACCTGCTTAGAGCCACAAGTTGTCTCCAGCTTGCCTTCTACAGATCTTGTTGAATATCTGCTTATATTTTTGAGATGTAGGGATCTTGACTAACAGTTGAGTTTTCAGAGGAACTAAGCTCTTTGTGAAATTAGCTCTTGCTGAATAACTTCACTATAAAATAAAGGGAAGGGTTTTTTTCCAAGTGACAAAGCATTTGGTTTTTATTTTCAAAGAGGAAGGAGACAGTTCAAGCTGAAATATGTTTTTTAATTTTATTTTTAAAATTGCCTAGATTAAGAAAAAAAAGAAAAATATTTTTTTAAAAATCTCTAAAAAAAATTACCATCAAAATGCAATTTACAACAACCTGGAAATAAAAATACTTAATAACTAGGAGAGGGATGGAGTGAGTGCTGGGTTTGCTCGTGAGCATTCCCACTGGCAGAGCTGGAGTCACTTGCTACAGCTGCTGATGGCTCTGGGGAGCGGAGTAGGGCTTGCGAGCAAATTTCTCTGAAACGCAAGAATGAGTGCTTCCTCGAGGAACAGCTACCCGGGGAATTGTCAGGATCATTTGCTCCTTGTGCAGAGCTGCAGTCACTCCCAGAGTATTTTCCTGCTGCAGGAGGTGCCAGAAGCGGGGGCCCTGCTGGCAGCGTGGTGCCCCCTTTTCCAGGCACGCCTGCCACACTCTTCAGCCACCCTGACAGTTGATTAATGCCTCGGCTGTGGAGTGACAATTCTGTTTCACACCTTCATCCATCATCCCTGCACCATTTCCTGGGGGCCTCAGGACCCTGACAAATTGTCATATAACCTAGCGGGGACTTGCTGTTCCTCCAATTGTCTGTCTGAGTAAGTGTCCTCTTTTTTTCAGAAGTTGCAAGAGGGAGAAAAAGAAAGGGCTGGAAAATGGCTTAGATGCCTTTCATGGGAAAAGGAGATTGGTGTGATTCAGGAAGGTGACTAATTCACCTTTTAAAACTTTTATCCCAACCATGTCCCCAGGAAAGTTGCAAAATCCAATCCCTGTCTCCCCATGGATGGGGGTGATTTGAGGTGATATTTTGCAGGAGAACTGTGGCAGGGCTAGGAGTTAGGTAAGAAATCAATCCTGCTGTGGAACTCAGCCCTTCCTTCAGACTTGCAGGGGTGCCAAAATGTTTGTGTTTCCATGCCTCAGTTTCCCATAGTGGGATGTATGGCAATGATGGAGAGCAATGAGTCTCCACTGCAGAAGTGACCTGGGAAGACCTGGGAAGGCTCAACCCCCCTTTCGTGATGTTAACAGGACCTAAGGCTGGGATTTTAGTGGGACCTTAGGAACAGAGATCTCCTGCATATTTTTTTTAATATGAAGCAGACATTCCTGCAGGGAGTCCCAGCGAGGTGGGGGAGTCTGATCTGCTCATGGCATGGGACTGGCTGTGAGCCCCTCAGAGCCACTCGGGCTCTGCCTCATTTGCCTGTCTCTGCAGAAGGACAAGCTGCTGTTAAGGTCTGGCATTTGTTTTTTACACTTGAAACACAAAAGGAGCTCCCTTGATGCCCTTCCCAATGTTACATTTCAGTTGCACATGGAATCACTGCTCCTGCCTATGGAGAAAACGAGATGAAATCAAGTTGAGAGGCATTTATCTTTTTGCCTTTTGGGCAGGGATGTGTGGCTGCTTGTTCTGCTGCTTTTGTTCTGAAGCAGGGAGGACCAGGAGGAGGGAACAGGATGGCATTAGCGAGAGGTCCCTGTCTGCTGCCCACGGGGGACAGTTTCCCGGGGACAAAGGTGGCTTTTTTCCTCCATGGCTTGCCCAGCCCTGTCTCCCTCTGTCACAGGATCAGCACAGGTTTGTTTCCCTCTGTCACAGGATCAGCACAGGTTGGTGCCGCTCAGTAGCACCAGGGGACCCGTCAGGCTCCGCTTGCTTCTGACTGCGCAGCACCTCAGCTCTCACCTCAGCTCTTACCCTCTGTGAATCTGCCTCCAGCTTCAGCGTCTGGGGAAGGCACCCGAGAGACACAGCCCCAAAGCTGTAGATCCCTGTGTCGGGAGAACAGGGACTGCTTTTCAACAGCTGAAAAAGAAGCATTACCTTTTCTCTGATTTCCAGCTGCGAGCACAAGAGCGCCTCCCATACGAACAGTTCAGCTTGTGCTGAAGAAGGAATCAGTGTCTGTGCACAGATGGGTGAAGACAAAAGTCCTCTTGGCAGGTTCAGCTTTGAAAAGATGTGGGAGCAGCTGCCCAGAGCCATTGAGAGACCTTGTGCAGCAGGGGAAGGACTGAAGTGCACTCAACTATCCACACCTTGGGCAACCCAAAATTGAAACTGCTGCCTCTGTGATGTCAAATGAAGCTAAAAAGCCAGATGAAAAGGTTCACAGCAACTATGGAGTGGTCTTGAAACCATGACAACAGCATGCCAGAGCAATGGAGGACTGAGGAGTCCCCAGGAAAAGAATACTTTAAAAATCCTTGGTTTATTGACAACTTGTCCAAATAGACTTGAACAGAAACTGTAGTAAAGTATAAGGTTAAATAATAGCTTGGTGGTAGCTGATAGGAAGCTAGAGTTACCTTAGGTGATTATAATACTGAAACTCATACCCCCAGGAAAATTTCTGGGTGCAAATGTAGTATAGTGAACTGGACCAAGAGCATGACTTGATCATTACGAATTTTGTTACAGAAATGCACACGACCCATCATCTGTTCTTGCATCATTCTTTCTCTGTTACCTTTTTGTATAACACCCTGTGCACTGGCTGTGGCAGACCAGGTAAAAGACTTCTGCCTTAGGGACAACATTGGGGTGTTTGCAGCTACATGTGAGGGTTTACATAGAATATCCATGATTTAATCACTGAGTCTAATTTGGGACAGATTCAGTGGAACAAGGGTATTTTATGTAAGGCAGTTCTGTTGTAGATAAGTTTTAAATTTCTGTACAGGAAACTGATTTTGGAAACTGGCATGTGTTATGGTACCCTTCTCCTTCTGCTTGGAGATGCCTTGTGATCACAGACTGGAATAGGTCTGCAGGGAGACATGAATTTAGTAGATCAAGCATTTATAATCTTTCTCAGGGTGCTGTGTGATGGCCTGGACTGAGGATATATGTAAGAACCAGCCTTATGTGAGGTAGAAACCACCTAGGGAGGTTTCCCTTGGGAATGTCTGGCTGTCTGAGAGGGTTTTCTGATCCATGATTTGCTCAGGAATATTACTGGGACAATAAGAGAAATGGTCTCTTTTATATTTAGATTGCTCAGGCTGTTCAGGAATTCAGCTGCAGGTGCAGGAAGCTCTCTCCCAGCAGGGTGTCGCTCAGACAGGGAGATCTCCCACCTGGAGAAAAGTGTATCATGAAAATAGAAGAAAAAAAATCAAGCTTTTTTGTTTTTTGGATGGTCTAGACAACAGATCAGATTTCTTTGAAAAGCTTATACCCATCCTCTGGCATCTGTCTGGGAACTCTTTGAGGGAGATAAACCCTAGAAGGGAATGGACAGAGCAAATACAAAAAAAAATAAACTCTAGGTAACTCTATTTGAGCATTTATTTGGAGCAGGTTTTCCTGACTCTAGCCAGCTCTCCTCTGCACTGCCTGATGGCTGCATCTATGGGTCATGCAGCTCTGCCAGGACCAGTCTGAGCCAAATACTTTCCAGAGAATGACTTTTTTTATTATATTTTTTATTGTTATTATTTTTTCCCCTTTCTAATGGCACAGACTGCTACTTCTGACTGGGTATTTTCTCTAAGCTGAGGAACTGCCTCTCCAGTCACCCTGGTGGGGATAGATGTGGTTGTTTCTTCCTCATCAGTCTGCAGTTGCCTGCAAAGGAGAGCCTTGGGGGTGGCAACTCTAGCACCACCTCCAGTCGCTCCACACCTTCCTCTACTCACTCCTGAGTCATCTTTTTTAATGTGGGCAGCACATCCAAAAATGACCGTGGGGTGGGAAGGTTTCCTTACTGGGACATCAGATAGAGCAAATCCCATCTTCCCATTACATAGGTTTGCTTTGGGATACATCCAGCATGTTCCTCACATTTTATTAGTGAAAGTGTCAACAACACTGCAGGTAACAGCTGGAGAAGGAAAGAGTAATTTGATTCTTTCACCAAAAAAAAAATTTTTGACCTTTTGTCAGCCAGTTTCTTACATTCTCTTTTTGCTTTAGTAACAAGGGTGACATTTTGAGGCCTTTGGAACTCCTCCAGTCTCTGTCTACACCTTCATACTTCAACTATTTTCTGAAATAAATGAAAGCTCTAGAGCCAGCTGCATGTCTGAGAGGGAGTGTCAGCTGCACACCAGAGCAGAGCTGGGGATCTGCAGTCTGCTGGAACAGGTACCAACCACCTTAATTTAAAAACAAATCTGGAAGTATAAGTGTGCTTGTTGAGTTATGAAGGTTTCTCGTCTTTAAGAAAATGAAGGAATATATCTTTCTCTCTGATGCCTGTCTGTATTATAATGGGATTCTCTAGAGCATATGCTCTACCTGTTCACTTCTGGAATCACTGGGGAAACAAGCAAACATCTGTTGATGTGGAAAGTGAAAGCTCAAAGCCCTTTCTCTCTGCAGAAAAGGTCACTCATGCCCTGTGCTCCTTTGGCCAGGCTTAGGACCGACAAACATTGTTGCTGTGTTTGTTGTTGCTGTTGTTTCTGTTTGAGTTTTGAATTCAAAGGTCAAATTTGATTTCAATAACTCATGGTCACTTGTAATCAGAGCTAATGAGCAAGTAATTAATTCAATAATTAAAAAAAAAACCCCTTTGCCAATAAGTCACTTTGCATTTGTCCAGCTAGGGGTGATATTGCAAATCTAAACAAAACAAGTCAAAACACATGTGCAAGCACACTGAGTGGGACTTGCATGGGAGCAGATACCATCTGGAATCACTGTTGTTCTCACAGCCAGAAGAGGCAGAAAGATGCTGTCAAACAGGAAAGGTGCACAAGTGAGCCATGGGAAGTTCCTTGGGCAGTATGGAGGTGGCTTCTGAGCTTTTCCATCTTGCGATCAACCTCTGCCCTTTGCTCTCTGTGCTGCACGAGTTTTGTTCCAGGTCACGGGTGCCGATCCCTGCCCGTGTGCAGGTTTTGGCCAGGGGACAGTGCTCCTTGTGCCAGAGCTACAAACCCAGGCACAGGTCTTTCTTGTTTGGCTTTCCAGCAGGGTGGATGTCTCAGCCTTGAACTCACCCAGAGACAGCTCAAGTTCTTGGCTTCTGGAAGTGGTTCCACGTGCTGGCAGCAAAGGCAGCAGCCACAGGGCAGCGTGCCACGGGTGGGTCTGCAGCTGCCTCTGGGCTGGCAGGAAGCCTCTGGTGAGCTGGCAATGGGAGCCTGCCCTGAGTCTGAAGGCACTTTCATATCCAGTCACCACATAGCACAAAAGGCAGTCCTGCAGCTTCAGTGAATGTTGCACACAGCATCCAGTAACAAAGGCATTTCATGTGCACAAAATGCAAAAGGATGGCGAGTCCAGGCTGTTTGTTGCCTTCGTAGCCGTTCCAAAGGCTCCTAATCTCAGAGCCTCCTGGTTTATTTTTGAGTCTAGCTTTTTGGGTCTGTTACCATCCCTGATTAACTCTTGTCTGAGTTGCAGCTTGTATCATTTTGGCTTCCATGTGCCTTGTTTGCAACCACTGCTACTGAGAGAAAATGAGGTGGGAGCATCATTTCACAAAGAGCCTTGGTGGAAAAATACTGTACTTAAATAAGTTGAGAGCATTTTCACTACTTAGAAAATGCTTGGAGGAGTGACAGCATATGCTGTTCTGTCATTAAAACAAAAGCTGTATTTCAAAAGCTCTTTTCCCCCAAAGATATTATGTAGATATTGCTAGTCTAACAGGAATGCAGAGTGGAAGAAGAGCTGAACAGAGTAGCTGCCACCAAAAGAGGTGGGGGCAGGTGACTGGAATGCAGATTTCAGTGGGATGCATTCAAGGAGGAAGATGGCAATATAATTTGCCAAAAGCCTCCTGGAGACAGTTAATAAGCACATGGAAAACTCCCCTTGCTGCAGAAGTAAATCATCACAGAGTAAGAGGAGGGGTACTGAAATCCTTTTTGGCAGGGGGATACTGGAGAACGCTTTGATGTGGCTCTTCTTTGCCAGAAACCTCCCACCTTCTTACTGGATTTGGATTTTGCTGGCTCACTGGAGCAGGTTGCTGCCTCCTGTGTATCTCCTGCTCTCAAGGGAAAAGAGGAGGGAGCATATGGGCAGAGCAATCCCAAAGGCAGATCCTGAGGCAGAGCCAAGCATGAGTTCTGAGCTGATCCTTGTACAGAAATCCAAGCTGGAGGACAGAGCGGAGTTTGAACATTGTGACTGCATGGACACAATTCATGCAGTGTGGAAAGCACTTTTCTCCAGGAAGCTTTATGACATGAAATATTTCCTAAAACAGAACTTTGAAAACCCAGTGCAGTTTAGTCCACTACAGTCCTGTGAGCTGGACAGTTCCAGTTCAGACTGTACACCTACCAAGAGGAAACTACTTCATCTTTATCTGGATTTGGATGGTGCACGTCATTAACTTCCTAATTCCCACCAACCAGCCTCAGTGGAACACACTGTATGAGTTATATCCTGCCATATTCAGGTTTTCTCTGATATAATTCTATTTTAGGTCCGACAGGGTAAGAAAGGCTCTGAAGTTGATCTTACCTTGGTTATCAGGAAAGACACAGTGAATAGAATGCAGAATCATTCTATGTTTAACAAGTAGCTGATGCCATCATTTTCCAATTTGCAGCCTGCAGATGATTTCAAATTCTTGTGACATGGGAAGGTATTGAGCCACCAGGGCTGCCATGGTGCAGTGTCCTGGGGCTCCCCGGGCCACATCCATGTCCAGTCACTCTCTGCCTTCTGTAATTTTTTATGCATGATTTATATGGTGCAGGGGCCTTTGGAAACATTGTTTCTGAACTGCAGCTGAGAAAAAGATATGAGGGTTTTGACAGTTTGTGTTTTATAGTGGTGTTAAAAAACAGGCAGTGCTGTGCTAAATTTCTGGGAACTGGGGCTTTTCTAATAAAATCCTTGTTGAGATGTTCATTTCTTAGAAGACTTGCAGAGCCAAACCTAGCTGAGGACTCTAGCCTGGCTAGCAAAATTTAAATAAGTAATTCTTTTCCGAGGACATAGTGATGGTAGACCTGTGTTAATTCAGATCTAAAGGACCACAGCAGCCCTGGGCAGCCAAAACTGATCTGCAACAAATTGTTCCCTCAGGATGACAGTGTAGGTCACCTCTCTTTGCCTTTACATTTTTTCTTGCCTTCCCTGTAGGTGAAATTTTCAGCTTAGCACTGACAGTGTGCATGTGCATTCAGATGATCAATAAGCACCACAAAGCTTGTCTGCTCTGGACTAATTTGGATGGCTGGGAAAAACCTGCACTGGATTAAACAAGGCATCTATAGGGGTGCCAGGTGTGGAAAGAAACATTGATGGCAGAGGGGCTCACACACCACAAGAGTGTGGATGTCCCCAGTTACTCCAAACAAAAGCTTTGCAGAGCTGAGATTGCAAAAACTGCTGTGAAGAAAGCAAGCAGGGGAAATATGAGTTTAAGGAAAGCTTAAAAAAAATATTGCTCCCAGTAGAACAATTGTTGAATACAAAGGAAAAAGGTGTTTTTGTTTTGCAGGCTTGTTGCTGAATGTGGCTTTTCAACTTCTCCTGTTTCCCAGATGTTTTGATCAGTAATGGTAAGTAATTAAAAAAAAAGCTAAAACTTTAAGTCCGTCCTGTTTGTTCTCATTTGGTTTTGCATATCCAAACATATCTGAATGTTAAATTAGACAGGGAAGTTGGAAAGTGCTCTGTGATATTTGAAGAAACACTTTCATAGCTGCAACTTAGAATACTTCCAACCTATTTCACACACACACACCTCAACATTCCTGCTGTGCAGTAAATGAGGGAAACGTTACAGACCTACAGAACACTCCCAGCTTTTTGCCAGGTGAAAACACAGTTGAAAAGTCTGTTAAATTTAAAATCGATGGTGTTTTTTTTTCTTCTTCCAGAAGATGCCTAATTAATTCCTGTTTGCTACATCTGAAGTAAAATGAACGTGAGAAAGGCCTGTGCAAGTTCAAGTAAACCAAGGGCGTGGTCCCCACTGACTGGTCAGCTGTGCTCATGTCATCCTTCTTTCAGAGGCATCAGGAGCTCAGATCTTCTGGAGCGTGCAGAAACTAAAATCATTTCCTTCCTCTTTCCTCGGGGAATTCCTTTTCATCCCATGTCCGCATCCCTGCAGCTTTCCTAATTCAGAAGTTTCTCACTTTGCAGCTGAATCCTCTCTCTAACCCCTTTCCTCATGCCTCCCCTCTAAACTTTTAAGTGTATTTGCATCTCGAAGTCACTGTTGTTTTCAAATTTAATCACAAAGGGGTGGAGAAGCGGGGAAGAGAGTGAAAAACGTGTTAAATGAAGAAGAAAATCAATTTTGCATTTGCCACATCTCAGCAAACACTTACCCAACCCTGCCCCTCCCCTGCCTGTCAGTGCCAGGCACTGTGGCTTAATCCCTCCTGCATCTTTTTCAAGCTGCTTGCACATCAGGAACTGGCTGCTTTTCAGTGCTCTTGACCTTTGAGCGAGGGCTGGTGTCCTTGAGGCATAAGGCAGTTTAAAAGCTCTCCTCTCTGCCCTTCACAGAAGCTCAGCGAGGTTTGTGTCAGCTCACACGGCGGCACCTGAGGAGCAACATCCTTGCTCATCTCGGTGGCACCGCCGCTGCCACCTGCTGCTGAGCCAGCCGGGGGATGCTGCTGGGGCCAGGATGGGCAGCAGCCCACGCCCTCTCCCCACCCTGCTGGGGCCAGGCAGGGCTGCTCGAGCACGGGGCAGGGGCAGGAGGCACCAGCTGGTGCTGCTCTGGTTGTTTCCAGGCACCAGGAAAATGAGTCTGATAAAGGAGAGCAGGGGACTGTGTTTTGGATCCCAGCACCCACCCAGGGTTTCTCCTCTGTGTTCTTGCTCTTAGCCTTTCATCTTTTTTCTCACTAAAATTGCTCCTTCTCCCTGCTCTCCAGGCTCCTCTCAGGAGATGCTTCGTGCTGGAGGAGGTGTGTGATGTTGGGAGTTGCAAATGCTTTCAGGTTGGATCAGAGCTGTCAAAGAGATTTTATTCTGCAGGGATAAGGCATTGGCCTTCTGTTAAATCCAAATCAGGTACCTGGCCAGGTCTGCGTAGTTCTGCCTGTGGGCTCTGGTTTCCTTCCATGGAACCCTACATTTGACACAGGAATGTTTGCCAGACAGGAGAATATACTGAGGTGGAAAGTAGTCCTGAGTTCCAGATTTCAGGTGTGCTTTTTGTGTCTCAGCAGGCTGTGCAGTATGAGGTTCCCAAGGAACAGGCCAAGCAGTGCAGCCAAAGAGTCATGACCATCTAAACACACATCCAAACTTATGTCAGTGTCTGCCCACTAGAACAGAAATATAAGAAGACTTCCATTCTGGAAGGAAAAAAACACTAAAAACATGTAGTTTTTAAAAAGATTTTTGCTTCACTTAAGAGTCTAAAATATTCTTAAAAAAAATGAGAGGCTTCTTCTTAATAAATTCTCTGAGTAATGTTGCCAAAATGCCCTAGAAAACATCCATATCTATCTCATTCTAAGGACTTTGCTATAATGTGAGAGTTAGAATTAAATAAACAACAATAATATTGATTCCTCCTCCAGCTCTGGCATGAATTAGGTATTCAGCCTAGATGGCTGGAGTAGACATACAGCCATGGGTGTCTTTGTTTCTAATATTAGCTAGCTTGTTTAATTTGACTTGTCCACATTATCAACAGCTATTCATGTGTGTTACATGGCTTGAAATTACCCTGCAAGCCTCAGTTTTCATCAAAGAGCTGAAAAGACAGCAGCACAAAGGATCTCTCTCTCTCTCTGGGTTTTATTCTTGTGCCAAACCTCGATTCCAAAGTACTAGGGTACTTAAGCAATTCCTGCTGGAATTTCTTTTTGTAGCTGGGTTGTTTGGCTGATGCACAGCTGTAAATGAGGCTATGAGAAATACTTCATCAAGATGCCTTGGTTCAAAGCCATCTTCTCAATAGAAGATGATTGTTACACTTGGGCCCTGTGCCTGGAGGAGAAAATCTTACATAAGCAAATAAATATTGTATCTGCTTTTCATCAGGGCAGAATGGACATTGGATGCAAAACTTTGTAGAGCATGAGTAAAACTGTGTTAGGAATGTCTTGGGATATTTGAAAGCTTTGTCTTAATGTTCTGAAAAATTGTAAGAGACTGGCTCCTTTTAAAGTTCTGAACTCCAGGCTGAAATTCTAATCTAGGACTATTCTTGTAATATAAGAATAGTTAATCTGTGGAATTCCACGCCAAGACAGGCTCAAGAGTGTCAGACAGGGTCGGGCTTGACTACAGCAAGATGCTGTAAGACACTGGTAGCAAAGAGAGGGGAAAATCAAGAGATATTTCAGAGAGCATCATCTCTAGGTTTTCAGCCTCTCCAGCAGCCTCTGACCCAGCTCTGAGATGGGCAGAGCCACAGGTGAGGCAGAGATCACATCCTCTGAGGCATCTCTGACATGTTAACATCTTAGAACTTCTCTAACATTTTAACCCAACCAAGAATGTCATTGTTATCAAAGAAATTCAAGGTCAAACTAGATGGTAAAAATGGTTGTTTCTGTCATTGATTTTAAAGAATCAACCACTTTTGCAGCATGGTCTGACCTGTAAAACAAGGGCAGAAGAAATCTTATAATTATTTATACCTTCCTCAAATTTAACCACTTTAAAACAAAAGTAAGCTGGTGTTTGAGCTAGGTTGGCTCTCTTTATAAAGCTGTGAAGCTCCCACTTGCAGTTCCCCAGGTGTTCTGTTCACATAGTTATTTACCTGAACTCTTGAACAGCTGCATCTCATTTCAGTATAATTTTTTTATTTCTTCAGTGACAGCAACTGTGATCTTGTTATTTCTTTGACTTCTGATCATGCAGCTGTCTCACCACAAATTTAGGTCACTTGAGTATTCAGCAGAATGAAACAGCCCATGGTCACACATTCCCCTTGATAATATTTGCTGTTAGGTGGCTATTTTATGAGATACTCCTTTGTAAGGAGCCAGTACAGAGTAAATTGGGGGATATAAAGTGTTGGCTTGTTTTGTAGGATGCTGGCACTGCAGTTTTTAATGTCATCAGTGCTCGCTGTAGCTGTTATTCCCCCTGCCCCAGGTTACTACTGCCCTTACTCTCTGCCTTCAGAACAGGGAGCGAATACCTTGGTGATGTTCAGCCAAATAAACCTACGTGCCTCTGTGATTTAAGGAGAGCATTTTTATTTACTTCCC
Organism: Anthoscopus minutus; assembly: GCA_013399455.1. NCBI lineage: Eukaryota > Metazoa > Chordata > Aves > Passeriformes > Paridae > Anthoscopus > Anthoscopus minutus. The sequence goes on from VWYI01044903.1 coordinate 736,212, forward strand.
TTTTAAAGCAGATAGATGGGGATTATCCTCCCAGCATCTAAACTATCTCCTCTGACAGCTCCTTGCATCAAAACCTCCTCGGTGATAATCTGGGAAGGAATCCTCCTTGGCAGAGATGCCTGTGGGGGTAAGAGAGGCAGGGATGGCTGCTGGGGGCTGGTGCTGGCAGTCCCAGTGGGTGCTGGCTGTCTGCTGGGGAGCTGGCTGGCACCACGAGGTGCCTGTGCTCTGTCTTCCCGATACCTTCTATCCAGCAGCTCCTTCTGCAGCATCTGCCCCAAAGCGCCCGCCCGTTCTGGTGCCGCTGGGCTGCAGTGAGAGTTCTTGTGAGAGTAACCACAGGCACTCCCTCCACGGGTGTTTGCTGCAGTGGGAGCTTTGAGACTTGCAGAAAGGCCTCCTGGGGCTCTTCAGTCCTAGCTCTGAGGAGTGCTTTAATTTATTCAAAGACAAGAAATAACTACTTCAGCTGTTGTTTCTCATTCAAAGGTCAGGCTTCAAATACCAAATCCTTGGTACAGACTTCTCACTAACAAGCTGCAAGGCTGTCATTATTCTTATAAAAAAATAAACCAATAATTTTGTACAGAGTGTCTGAGAGGATGATGTTATATACATGGGCACTTTCTGAACTGGTATAGGGTATGTTTTGTCTTTCAAATTCATTCTGATCTGTTTAGTTGCCCATATGTGTAATAAATAATTCCATGAATAGCGTGATTCTAAAGGAAGAAGTTTTATACCTGATTTGAGTAACATCTGTAATCATGAAGAGAAACTCTCACTGTGTAGGACCAGCAGCGGCACTACAAAACAAACCATATAAATTGCTCTGAAAATATTAACTGCAGCCTGATGAAGTTTGCTGCATCTCTCTGATGTTTCCATGATGTCATGACAAGCCACCTACTCGATTTATATCAGCACACTTCGAGAAAGCAATTGACTGTTAGAGAAGGATCATTATTTAAATGACTTCTTTTTAAAAGATTAAGTCAAGACAGGAAATTGCCAGAAAGTGTGAGTGAAAAGCAGAGAAGTTCAGGTAATCTACATCACCAGACAGATGGTGATCTGCATCTCTTAAATCCTTATCTCCCCATGGCATGGGCTGTGATGGACCAGAACTGCTCACTAGCAGATGCAACAACATTGGCTGATCAGAGGAATGATCTTCTGGTTTGAGAAGCATCTTTATAAAACTATTTTATTCACTGGTTATGTCCCATTATGCCCCATTTGGGAACTGTTCACATATGTGATACTCCATTCTATTATGGTATTCATTCTATTTGAAGTATAGTCCTAAATTAAAGCAAAAGATTAAAGCAATGCTCTGGATTAAACTGTTGAACCTTCTAAAAAATTTGATTAAACTGTTTCTTCTGTGAGTTATAAACTGACCTTTCATTCTTGTTGTTTTGGAAAGATATAAATTCCAGATATTCACACACTTACAAATACTGAAATACCTTGTTTTAAGGAAAAGTAATGATTTACTTAGGTGATATAAAAGAATAGTCTGACAACTTTTGTTTTCTTCTAAGCACTACCATGTAAACCTCTTTAAGTGTAACCCATCTGAGTCACATCAAATGAGAATAATTTAGAGATGTCAGTGGAAGCAGACTGTTGTCAAAGGGTAGTGGTCTCCTGCTGCTACATGAATACAAAGTATTTAGCAGAAATAAGTATCAAAGGGAAGTGAAGGAGAAACATAAGGCAGAAGTATTGAAAAGTATCATTGCTCTTGTGCTTCGTGTTTGCAAGGGGGATATGCAGGAGGAACCCTGGTGTCTGTGGCATTTGTGAGCATGAGGGAACTGTGCATGTCCAGCAAACTGGCTGTGTTCCAGGGGGAATATTTTCAGGTGTTGATGTAGGAGAGCAGGCAGGAGTCTCCTCCTGCATGGTAATGTGGTGCCAGAGTGGAATGTCATCAACCTTATTATTCACATTTTTAATTTATCTTGGGACTAATGAGGACAGGTGAAATTCCTGCTACAGGGTGAAGACTGTTGTGGCGACAAGGAGAAATGAGATACAACCTCAGCCAGTGTATTGTGTTTAATTAGTCTTGTCTTTCATTGAGGCACACCATGCTGCTGAGTGGTCCAGCAAGGATCCAACATCGCCAGGCAGAGGGATGATGTTACTTGCCCCTGTATCAGAGAGTCAGCAACAGGTCGTTGCTAACATTGATGGGGCCAGGAATTGTTGCTTTGGGGGATTTACTGGCACAGCTCAGCATGGCTTGTCTAGCTCTGGGCATATCCTCTCAGGATGATCAGGAGCTGGGTTTCCTCCAGTGACTGTCAGCAGAGCAGCTGACCCTACACTAGTGCAGAACCATTAGCTGCTATTTCTGTTTTGGAAGCTGCATTTCATCTCTCTTGCCAAGCAACTGTCATTTTTTCAGCATTAATAACTGTAATAACAAGCAGAAATGAAATTGAGAGGTCCTAGATTGGCAGACTTTTAAAGATAACTCAATACTGCATAGTGACTTTAAAAATTAATTTATAATTATTTAAGGCTATGAATATTTCAGTCTTTTAAATTCATTTGGTTAATTATTTAGCTATAAAGCACATATTACATTCTTTAGCTCCTGTTCAAATTGCATTTTATTACATTTTGAAAGCAGTCTGCAGATGGCAGCTGCAGCAGCTCAAGATCTAAGCTGTGTTTTGCAAGTGGCTCCTTGGGTCTGTGTTTCCAGGGAAGAAGTGAGGGCTGATGCATTTCTTTTGCATGCTGAATTTCTTGCATTTGCAACCTGGGGAACAATTCCAGTCACACAGGCACTTGCTGCCCTCATGTGCTTTTGCAAACCAAGGCTTGGCATATGCACATCCAGAGGCTCAAAAAAATGCTAATTCAGGAAAAAAGTAGTTTTGCCTCCTTGCTAGAGACCACACCTTACATTCATGGCCAGAAACAGTGATGGCCCTCCTTTGCAAACAGCCAGACCATCAAAGATTGAACAAAATTTAATTAACATCTTTGTGGTAAATGAACAGTATCACAGGCCAGATCTTCTTATTATCCTCATCCCTCTTTCATTAGACAGATAAGTAGCCCCTTCATAATTACCAGTCTGTTGGAGCACAGACTGACATTTTATTTTAGGCTTGTGCAACATCAAAACTCGAGGTTCTCAAGTGCATCACAGCAATAGCAGGGACTGCTGCCCTGCAGCCAGCCCATTTGGAAGCCCTGTTGACTCTGTAAGAACAACAAAGTAGTGCTGAGCTAGAGGAAACTGAACCACAAAATCTATTGGAAATATGCTCATTATTCCATTTCAGAAAACTCATTCCACACTAATTAGGAAAATATATGGAGAGAGGAGACCCAGAGTAGGTATTGCACAGCCATGTGGCCACAAGTTTCTTTACTTCTTTTCAGAGACTGTAGAGGAAGATTAAGCAAATAAAGCCTTATTTAGTTTCTGTTAGGTGCCTGACTGATAGGAGATAAATCACAGCTGTATTCCCAGTATTTCATATTTGTGTCTTTAAAAGAATTTTCTTGGAACTATTCTCAGAGCATAAAAATATCAAGCGTCCTAGAAATCCATGAAACTCTCATCCTTTATATTGGACATCCAGGGCAAGCCTGTAGTGTTGTCTGCATCTTTAAAATATGTAAAGTGGGGGCAATATTTTCTGTTGTCATAGAGCTGCTGGCAGAGTTAATTCATTAATTTTTATGAAGCATACAAATGCTGTAGTGGGAGAGGCAGGCAGGAAAGCTTATGAGAAAATTTAAGATGGGTTTTGGGCCAGGTGGATGGGTGGGAAATGAAACCTTTGGCCATGTACCAATTTTCTCTTCAAGGAGAAGATAAAGATTATGTTAAATAATGACTTTGTTGCTAATGAGAATCGCCCTTGTGTACCTGAAGCAAACACTGCAGTCAGGATTCTCCTCCTGCAGTTTGCTTTGCTGCAAACTCTCTAGTGAAAATTACCTCCTGTGTCTTGGATCCCTGCTCTACAGAGAGGGGAATCTCACTGTTTATCCAGGATGGGATTGCCCTGCACTGTGCTTTCAATCAGAAAATGCTGTCTTGAAACCAGACATTTTCCAGGAATCTTTTAACTGCAGGGACTTTTCATCAAAAGCAGTCAAGTCTCAGCACTCCCTGTGCAGCAGATCCTAGGTAGGGCAATGACCTGAAAGCCAGTTACTTGAAATGATTAAATGCAATTTCAGTCTTAATGATAAAATCTTCATCCTTTATCTCCTTCCACCCTGACAGTGTACTCCTGGGTACTTGCCTGGATGGACAGGGAGCTGTGAACTGGCAGTGCCACAGTGCTCCAGTGAGGGGAGAGAGCAGGAGCTTCCCTCAATGTGGCACTCCCTGCCCCTTGCACTGCTCTTCCCTGGCAGAGCCCTGCATGGGCACAACGTGTGGGCTTCTGCCAGCCCAACCTGGTGCTTTGTACCCCATTCCAGGTCTCAGCTTACATTTTTGCTCTGCTTAAAAGTGACCTTGGGAATTCAACCCAGAGCCAGATGCTGCTATTTGTGCCTTTGCAGGGATTCCCTTCTCCCATGAGAAAAGCTGGTAGCTGCAGGGCTCTGTATTCTGCAGTGACAGAAATTTTTCTCATTCCTGTTAAACTCACTTGTGGAATCAGGTTGATGACATTTTATACCAAGTGTTTGAGAATTTTTTCTTTTTCCATTTGTTCTCAATCCTGTGCAAATGGATTTCTGTTGGATTTGTCTTTCTGCTGCAGTTATCTGTGCTCTGATTTGTCTGACAATGAGGTAACTTTGTGACAATGAGTGTCTTCACTCAGCTAGCCCTTAAATTGCCTAGGCCGCCCTCAGAGGTTTACTTGTCAGGGTTTCAGAAGCCCTACAGTGCAGCAGACTTACCCAGCTGGATTAGACACATACTGATCCCATTCTCCTCCTTATCAAACAAGTTTTGCTTGGCTTGATCAGCTGTTAAATTTTTTATTTTACTTGGGCTCTGGCATTTCTGTCAGATTTTCATACCACCATCTGTGGTGACTTGCCTGAGACCAGTTAAGAGCTGGAATGAGTATCAAGCACTTCCCAAACCCCTGCTTTACCCCTGGAACTGAACACAAGAACAGCAAACCAGAGAATTCTTCCTGAGTTCAATCCTAGGAATGCAGCTCAGACACTTCCAGCTGTAATGATGTTAATGCAGCAGGAGGTAAAACAATAAATGTGAGAAGAAAGTTTTTGAGGGAGGACGGAGGATGCATTAATCTTTCCATCAGGATGATCCCTAGCTCACATATACAGTACTTCAAAGTCGAGACTGCATGTCATCTCAAGTCTTTTAAAGGACCTATGTGCTTCCAAGCTGCCTTTAGCAGAAATTCAGGCAGACCAAGTGTCCTTTTCTCCTTTCTTTATTTTAATAGTTATGTGGCCTTTCCTATGTGTTCTGAATGAATATCTCATTGCTGAAGCACTCCTTTGTGAAGAACTTACCTTGATAAGCCAGGTACTCAGTAAGGGAAATCAACGATCATGAAGAAAAATAAGAGTAAGCAAGTTTGCCACATCCCTGCTGATGTTTCACCTGACTCAGCACTGTATGAAGGGTTCGTGACAGGAGCAACTCCTCAGCACCAAGGTTATAGAGGCTTTGGAGAAATGTGGTGCAGCTCTCCATGAAGCCTGTGATGTCTCTGGGTTCTAAGTGTGAGTGCCTCAAACCAGCTACTTTTCAAGTCTTTCTTTTGGGATGCAAATCTTAACCCCAGGGGCCATGAATTGCACACAAGTTAGATGGCTGAGCAAAGGAAAAATACTTCAAAGGCTTGTTGTCCTTCTTCAGGGGAATCCGTGCTTCTTGTGCTGTTCCCTTTCCAAATCTCAGCAATTTTAACTGGCTGCTTGAACTTCACTTTCTAATCTCAAATCCCATACGAACAAACGAGGGCGGAGTGTGACACTTCACAGTCAATAAAAACATCTCTCTGCCGCGGGCAAAAGCAGGATATTTTATTTTGAAAACTGCCTCGTGGTCATCACAGTGCAACTGCTCCGTGGTGAGCGAGCAGCTTGCAGGCAGGAGAAAGGAGGGAGCAAAACTCGCCAGGCTGGCAGGATCTCCCTTTCTGAGCAGCACACGCAGGTGCGCGGAGGTGACAGTGTGACATCGCTGTCACCTTCCTGTGCTCGAGGAACTGGGGGGAGGCACAGGGGGCTGGTCCCTGCCCCGAGGTGGCAGCGGTGGCACAGCTGCCGGAGCCGGGGGTGACCCGGCTGCTTTCCCCGGCCCCACGGGCGTGCCTGTGCAGAGCCGGGGCTGCTCCTGCTTTGGCGAGGGGTGCACAGCTTGTTCCCAACCATGGAAGCAGGATTTTTCCATCAGCCCTCTGCGTCAGCGCTCATTCATCCCTCAGCCTGCACAGCCCAATACACTCAGCAGAATATTTGGCCTGTGTTGTGATGAAGGGCTGAATATCCTGCTCCGAAGAGTCCTGAGCTGTGCCATTGCACACTCTCAGCTTTATCTGAAATGGGCTCACCAGCAAGTTCTGCTCCAGGGGCTGGCCCTGGGACCACAGAAACACCTGCTGTGTCCCAGCTGTTAGAGGGTGAACAGGGAATTACTGAATGCAAGGGGGACAAAGGAGGACGGGGTTTGGTTCCCACCTTGGCAGTTTTTGAGGGTGACTGCTGTCCTGAGGAGAAAAAGAGAAAGCCTGGCAGAGGTCCATTTTTTCCCTTGGTCTTGTTCCACTGCTTTCTATACACTACCCAGGCTGCTGGAAGCTGATAATATAAAAAAAAAATACCTTCTATTCCAGCTACTTATTTTCTATCAATTGCCTGTGGTGTTGAATATCTCACCCACACCTTTGAGCATCAGGCAGGTTATGATACCTCACCAGTTGGCACCATTGCGAGTGAGTTTCATGCCAGATGTATCCCTAAACATGACACAGGAATCATGTTGGTGTTTGCAATAAGCAAAGATTTTTTTTTTCGTGGTGACATTCCAGGATCAGGTTTTAAATAAAAGAAAACTGATTCTTTGTGGACAGAGATAATGTTCTTCAGAATGGTCTGTCCACTGGGTGTTTGTTATCATAATTAAATTTATTGTTCAAATTAAACAAAAGCAAGCTTTTCCCCAAAATTAATTAGTCTTCATAATTAGAAATTGTTTATCAAAAGTGCATTCAATTTATATGCTAGAAATTACCTAGATTATGTTTTGCTGACAGCTATCAGAGTAGGCCATGCATACCTAATGCTCAGAGATATATTAATTACCTTGCTTAACTAGCATGCTCTAATACATTAATAACTCTGTGCCTCAGAGAACTACTGCTTGCTGAAAGCTTTTTATTGAGATGCAATTTCTCGTGATGCAAAGTTCCTGCTCAGATGACATTCATGCTTAGGCAGTGTTAATGAAAACCATCTGGTAATAAGGCTGGAAGCCCTTTCAACTAAACCTGGTGTAGATGGACAACTGCAGACTGGTGGAAAGCAATGGGTTTGTAAAATTTAGCTTCAGTATGCTTAAAACAAATGTATCTTCTTAAAAACACACAGGAAAGGCAGGGACATCTTCCACTAGATCAGGTTGCTCGAAGCCCCATGCAGCCTGGGCTGGAACACTTCTTCCCTGCATGGAAAGGCAGCCATGGGACAGTAGGATTATACCAAAGAACAGACAAGAGGGTCACAAGAAATGGGCAAAATAACCTAGGGGATAGTCTGGTTGTTTGACTCCTTGCACTGAAAATCACTGGCCAAGCTCAAGTCTCACTGAATTCTCCTGAATCCCCATAATGTGCATTAACCTCATTTTATTTTTATAGCGTGGAAAGGCACAGGGTCTCAGATATGAAAATATTCAGATCTTGAAGCACTCCTGCAATTTTTTTCTACTATTTCTAATGTAAACAGAAAATAAAGTACTTCTACCTACTTTCAAGCCACAAGAGAGGCTGTGCAAGCCTGTACAAGGTTTTTTCTTTTCCTGCTATATTTTTTTTTAATTCCTTTTTCATGTTGATAAGTGCTTTCAAATCTAGGCTTATACTTCATCAGAAAAAATTCTCTTTGTGTAATTTGTGTAATGTCTCCCCTTCTTTAGATTTAGCACTAGTTTGGGAAGAAAGTAGAACATCTGGTGAGCTAAAAATTCCAGTTAAGCTTGTTCATCCCTGTTCAGTTCAGTAATTTGGTTACAATTTTCAACAAAGGGAAGTTAAATTCCCCAAATCCCACAGAAAGTTATACAGCCCTGTGAATTATCTGTCCTTAAATACCTGATTTGCTGGATCAAAACAAACCTAAGCATAGGTTTATATATACAGAGATCTGGTACAGCAATTCCATCTTGCTGAAAAAGAAGAGAGACCACTAAAGAGTCATTGACAGTGAACTGGCATACATTCTGTTTTTAAAAAGCAGTCTTTCTGCCTTAGAAAAAAAACCAAAACAAAACAAAAAACCCCCCCACATTTCAGTTGATCCAATAACCAAGACATTCAGCTGTGTGTAACTCTGAATCAAGGCACTATGAATAGACATGTGGCAAGGACTGAAGCCAAGGTAGACACAGTTGAGTGCTGAATTCCCTGATGAAGCAACTTGTTCTTAAAGTCCTTATTCCTACTCACTTATTTTAATTGATCCCAGTCTGTACTAACTTATTTTAATGGTCTCATTTTTCTGAACTTCTAATAACTGAGTTTTAAAAGAAACATATTTCACAAAGACACCTTCAATAACTAAGATCAAAGCTATTCTGGGCTGACTGGTTTGGGTTTTGTCCTCTGCAAACAGAGGGATATGCCTGATGCATTTTTCAAGAGTGGGGATTAAGGGAAGTCAGTATTAGCATTAAAGGTAAGGAAGGTTGGGCCATTCAGTAGTTTGCTCTCCAAATGTCAAAAATACTATGTTAATTACTTTCATTTGGGGGGCCAGGGGTTTACCAAAAGCACAGATGAAATTTTAGGCATTTAATTCTTATTTTGAAGGCCCCTTAGACTGTAGTACAATGTTCCCTTTGCCTGCTTTCAATTCCTCAACTTTATTAGGAATACAGCAATTTGAAAATGAAAGCAGCAGAGGGAAGTGTCAGGCAGTGATGTCAGCTCACGGTGCAGTTCTGTAGCACCTGTGAAGAGCCAGGAGCACCACAGAGGCTGGAGGAAATGGCCTCTGCAGGCAGTGACAGCTGGAAGGACATGGCAAAGGGGAAATTACCTCATTATTTTCCTAAGTAATACAAACAGCACTTGTACTGGTGTGTGGGAGTTCCCAGGAGCACAACTCAGCTTTGAAATCAGGCATTGGAGAGGAGCATGTACAAACAGCCCTCCAGTGCTGCCAGGGCTTTGATAGCCCACAAGGGAGACTCATTTTCCATTTTTCTGCATAGGGAGAGTCACTGGGCAGTCAGGAGAGGTTGGGCTTTGCCAGGATGCTTGTTTATAATATAGGCTAAAAATAGGCTTGCTACTTGCAAACGTGCACTGGTGTGGAGACCTCTGAAGGAAGGGATTGTCTGTTGTGAAGTTCTAGGACTGACACAAAAGATACAAAAGAAATTAAATAATGTCCAGATACAGCATTGCTTTTTTCACTGAATTGCTGTGACATATGGTACAAATAAACAAAGAGGTCAATGGAACATCAAAAATAAGATTTCGATTGTGGCACCAGGTAAAACATTGACAATTCAGAATTCCACCCTTGTTCCTAATTTAGAGATGTGGTATCACCTCTCTAAAAACAAAGGGCATATTTCCACACTCCTTTGGGAGTGAACAGAATTTAATGTAGATTATGACCAATACTTTCATTTTACTTTGGTGTTTATGGGTTTATGTTTCATGTGCACTTTTCTTGTTACTCTTGGAGTGTTCAGCCAGATCTGTACAATAGTGTACTAAAACCAGAGTGTACATTTGGATACTCAGCCAGTTCACGAGGCCTTCTTATTTCCCCTTCAGTAAGATGAGAGTAATGTTAGTTATGCAGAGTTCTCACCACAGACACTGGAGGAGATCCATTGGTTAATTTTTGTAAATAGGTCCAAGGCTATAAAACACCCCGTTAAGTGATAAATACTTGTATTTTTAACATGGCATTTTCAATGGTCCAGGCAGTTTCTCACAGAGAGGTCCAGCAATGTCAGCCATCAATTTAAGAACATGAATCTATCAGGACAGTAATACATTAGCTCCCAGCACTGCTCTGTCCTCCCATTGCAGTTACCTTGACAAATCACTCAGTTCAGAGGCACTGCATCAAACGTTATTTCCCTGACAGATGAACCAGGATGCTTCATTAATGTTGTGCATGGAGGTGGATGTGGAAAGCTCAGTTCAGGGAAAGACAAGGGATTCCAGGGTGCTATGGAGAGGGGCTGTGCCCAGAAGTGGGGAGAGTTGCTGTGAGGGTGGTGAGGCACTGGCAGAGATTGCCCAGAGAAGCTGTGGATGCTGCATTCCTGGCATCCGCATTCCTGGCAGTGTTCAAGGCCAGGGTGGATGGGACTTGGAGCACCCTGGGATAGTGGAAAGTGTCCCTGCACACAGCAGAGGGCTTGGAACTGGATGATGTTTCAAATTCCTTCCAACCCAAGCCATTCCATCTCTCTGTGAAGGGGGATGATCTGAAACATGTCCCCTTCTGTTTTCAGAGCCATGGATGCCAGACGATGTGCTAAATAAAGCCTAAGTGAAGAGTGGGATGTGTGACCCTGGGAGCTGGAGGAAGTGAGAAGGACCCTAAAGCTCCTTGTTTATTTCAGCAGGTTAGAAGGCAAAACTGCAATTTTGTTTTTAGGGAAACTTGGATTTTCAGAGTTTGAGGAAACATAGGCTTTATTGACCTAGGGTGGTTCCATACTCCCACGTGGAAGTTACAACCTGGTTGCTAAACCCACGCTGTATTTCCCTGCTCTGGTGGACCCTTCTTTCCCATGGGAAGCAGGGTGGCACTGAACTCTAACTGGGGCATAAACAGAGGAAAGTCAGGCAGGAAGAATTCCCATGAGGCTTAAAATAGAGATAGGCTCACGCTTTGCACCCTGATATTTCTGAGATTTTCAAGGGTAATGGCCATGACCAAGCTGCTCATATGACCATGCTGCAAAACCTGGACTGAAAACTCCTCCATTAATGGAGAAAGTCAGAGTGGGGAATTAGCTTTGTGGCACAGCTAATCTCTGCTGCCTTGGTTAATCCTTGCAGCCTGTTGCAGAAATAATTCAGGCACTGTGGGACCCAAACCAGAAGCAGCTTGACTGACATGAGCTGAAAAGCCCAAGAAGCCTGCAGCAAATCTCTTTCAATAACTTAGAGCATGTCCTGGGGTTTGCTGCATCACATCCTCAGTTTTTGTATGGCAATGGCAGGTTAACAAGCAAGCTGATTATAGCTCAGCTACTGGGCAATAACCTCAAATAGGTTTTTCTCTAAGCACATGCTCAACACCAAAATCTGAAGAAACCTGTTTTTTTTGCACAAATCCCAGTGGAATTGAGGCAGGATTTTTTTCTAGAACAAAGGTGTAGATTATGGTGGTTGTGAACTCCTATTCTCCTTTCCTTCTCCAGTAACAGGATTTTTTTTGAATAGGATGAAATAAAGCTAAGTGTATTTCTATAGATTTATGGGTACTTGCTTTAAAAAAAAAAAAAAAGAATTTTGGGCCAGGTTATGTCCATGAAATGCTAGATCATGTCAATCAACTCCTCAGCATTGTGCACTGCCAAAGCAATTTCACTTTAAGTGCTGGAAAAAGTAATTGAGTTTGAATTGCAAGTTGTTGTTCTCTTGAGTTCAAGATAATATTTCACTGTTCTCTTTTCAAGTCATTTTTCTCTTCCTAAGTGTTATCTCTCATGTCTTTACACCAGAGATTGATATCCATCCTTTTGGTTCAGGTTCGTGTCCTCGGAGACTTTGCAAAACCTGGCTATGTGTGAAGATTTAAATCCTTGCTGCTTGTGGTGTAGCCAGTGTGGTGTAGTAAATGTGTCTGCCTCGGTCTGGAGAAGCTTTGCTTTTTCTGCATATGAAGGACTTAAAAAAGATCTCAGAATTGTGATTTTAAACTCTGCAACAGTGTAGCTTCCTTCCTCAACCCAGGTCAGTGTGGACATTTGCACCACAGACACTTCAACAGTGTTTTTCCTGACGAAAATGTATTCACATTGAAAAGGAAAAAAGATGAATAATATTGCATGCTGGAATAAAACAACATATGGGGTTTGTTCCTGGTTGTTGATAGGCTTCCTGGGTTGTGAATGATAATGGATGTGTGACAATGGAGAAACAATCTGTTGCTCCAAGGATGAGTTGTGAATGTCCTGCACTTTTATAATTCTCTCCACGAGCACCCCTGAACTTCACAAAAGCACAGGAGCAAAACCTGTGGGCAGCCCTGAGCGCCTCTGCCTGCTCTTGGCTGGCACACAGGAGCCTGCTGTCAGCCTGCAGCTGGCCAGAGCTGTGGGGATGTGGTGTCACAGTGCCAAGGCTGAGTCCGTGCGTGCTCACAGCCCCTCTGCGGGCAGAGCCAGTGCGGGTCAATCAGGAGGATGCAAGGACTTGACAGCCCAGGATGGCATTTGTGTTCCCACTGCAGAGCAGGAGCCTGGGTGTTTGGTCTCCCCTGCTGCCCCAACAGCATCACAACTGTGTCTGTCACCCCTCTGGAAGTACCGGAACAAAGTGCAGGCGCTAAGAATGCCCAGACACCTGGAGTCCATGCCCAGGTTGCTAAGAGGGCAAAACCTGGCCTGCTTCTCTTGAATCATTGTAATTTAGTGGCTCCCAGAGAGCAACCATGGCTCCTGTTCTGCAAAACTTGAAAACTTGCTTAACCTGAGCCTCCCAGAGAGTCTCCCTGGCTGGGCAGGCTGTTCCCTTGTAGGAAGCTGCAGAGGGAGCATTGATGCCCGTGAAGAGCAGGGGCAGGCACTGATCTCTGCTCTGGGCTGACCAGGGACAGGACCCAAGGGAGTGGCCTGAAGTTGTGTCAGGGGAGGTTTAGGCTGGATATTAGGAAAAGGTTCTTCTGCCAGAGGGTGTTTGGGCACTGGAACAGCTCCCCAGGGCAGGGATCACAGCACCAAGCCTGACAGAGCTCCAGAAGTGTTTGGGCAATGCTCTCAGGCACATGGGGTGATTCCTGGGGATGGTCCTTGTGGTCCCTTCCCGTTTATCAGATTCTGTGATTCTGATCAAGGCTAAAATCCAGCAAGGCTGTATCAGCTGAATCTGTACAACTACCCAGTTAATGAGCTAATGCAATTTTATGTATTATATTCTTTCCCCTTTGTTTAATTACCAAAAGTACTTCTTAAAAAGGAAGAAAACCCCTTGAGAACAAGAACAAAGTTTATTTTGTAGCCATTGCAAATTAAATATTTTCATCATCATTAGATGCATGCTACTTTCAACTTGTGCACAGAAGCTTTATTTCTTTGGAAAAACCAATAATGAATTTTTTCCAGTTTCTCCTCAGTCTTTCAGAGTAACAGGGAGATTAACGTTCTGAATGATAAAAACCACGAGCTTAAATTATAATAATTAACTCCAGCATTGCATGTAATATCAAGAGAAAACTTTCTTATTATGAATGTTGTCTTTAATTATAATTTAAATGTTTGAAAAGGAGAAATTAATTATAGTTTTTACCCTGAGATTGGCAAAACTCAAAACATAAAGCTGATAGAGGATGCTCGGGAGAACATCTTACCCACCATTCAATTTAAATGTCATTTAAGAGCCCAGCCTCCTGATGAGTTGCTTAGATTTCCAAATCATGATATTCCCTTGTTATTAAAAGCACAGTGTGAGACCAATTTCCAGACCTTGTACAAATGATAATATCCTTCAATAACCTGAGATGGAAAGGCTCAGGCCATCATACCTGGCATTTTGGGGTACTCTCTTCTGGGGGTTTTCATACATTAATTTGTCTTTTGAGCATGTAGGTGATATTGTGCCACAGGACTGAAAACAGCACTTTTGGACCTGATCTTCAGCTAATTTGTCATGGTCAGCCCATAATCTTTTCAGAAGCCCAGTGTTACCCTTATTGCCATGCTGCAGGCCTTTTCAAGTGCTACAGCAGAACAAAAGAGAGCAAAAATGACAATGCCCACACTAATCAGAGACTTGCAGATCTAGCACTGTTTATAATGTATCTGCTGCTGTTCCTTCAGTAAACAGAAGCCACTTTAAATAATTATTCCTTATCAATAAGCTTAGATAGGTTTTACAAGTCATAACACCTATCACATGCCTAATTAAATGAATTAGGGTTTTTTTTATTGCTGTTGCCGATTACAAGTGATCTTCAGAACATTCCTGAAGTCTCTAATTATAACTTATCTCTGTTTGTATAATGGCTAAGTGTTGTGCCACTGAAGAGCAAACTCATATAATCAAATAACATGTCCTTTAACATTGTTGAATTAATAAGGGTTGTACAAGTCCAGGTTTACAATTAAATGAGTCCTGGGGAAGATCCTTGAGTCCAGGAGAAATTTGCTTCAGTTTGAAAACCAAAAAAAAAGTATTTATCCAGTGGGTTTTGCTTTATTAGATATGGGGTTTTTAATAGTAGGAAATAAATGTCTGTGTTTTGCAGCAGTTGAAGATAAAATATGGGGATAGCACCTTTGGAGAAGTGTTCTGTAGATCTTGGAAAGATGCATACTTATTCTCAAGTTGAGGGAAAATTATTATGCTATACTGTTTCAAGTGTTCTAATTTAACAGAGATAATTATTTAATTTAAGTGAACTTTAGAGATTAATTTTCAGGGTGATTTTACCTCATCCTGATTCCTAGCAGGGAAGGGACCATATCACAAGAGCTGCCTTTCCACTGGCAGCTTTTTGTGATACTGAGAAGCTTTGTGTGGTCATTCAGAGTATGATGGGTGCCTCTGGACCTCCAGGTTACAAGAATATCTTTGCCAGGGTGCACAATTCTTGCTGTAATCACAGGAGGCATCCCACTCATCCATGAAGGCAAGGATTCCTTTTACAGATACATACATACATACATACATACATACATACATACATACATATATATATGTGTGTACGCATAATGTTATCAAAAAAGGAAAGGAAAAAAATACAAGAAGAGGTATGCAGCATCTCCATCCATTAATAAACAAAAGACTCTGCAAAGTGGTTCTAAGAAGCTATGGTCTGGGCTCGAAATATCAAGCCAAATTTCAGCTGCATTTAAAGGTTTTTGGGGACTCTTTCAGCAATGCTATTTTTTGCAGCATTATGATTTTTTTTCCTATCTAAGTGGACATTTTGATAGAGAGGAATGTCTGTTGCCTTCTGTGATGTACTTTATCATCTGAGCATATATCATTCAAGCCTGTGCTTTCTTCCTTTGACTATTATTTCTCCAGTTTTAGTTCAGGTTCAAAAAGTTAAAGTAGTATCAAGTGATCCTTCTGTATCATTGACTGTGGCTGAGCTGCATCACAGTGCCAGTTTGTCCTAATAACCAAAGCAGTAACATTTTATCCTGGTTTCTATCAGCTGTTAGGCAGGATCTGCTTGTGCCATCATCAGATGCTTTTGTTTCTTTTATATTTAAACTCACAGATTGAATCTTTAGAGGTTTACTCTGAACTGCAGATGCAATGGGCTGAGTTGAGCATCACCCTCTGGTGTCAGCTCAGGACACCCTTCACAAAGCACAAATATTACCAGCCCAAAGTAACATTTTCCATTGGAGTGGTCACAGCATTTCCCTGAAGTTCATCCTTGCAGTTTCCCTGATGAAGGTTGTGACTCCAGTCCCAGGAACCACCACAGCCTCTGCTCTCACAGCTGATCCAAACCCTGAAGCACCTGATAAAGAAGTTTTCCCTGAGGGCAGATGACAAAGGATTCCTCTTGCATTAAAGCCCTTTACGGAGCACAGACTGCCAGCGTTTTGCCCTGGCAGGGAGCTGCCAGCACAAGTCAATCTCCTGGAACTCAACCAGCACTGAACACTTTGCAGCCCCCAGCAAAGCTTCAGGAAATGATGCAGCCACCCAGTGCTGGCAGCTCTCCTCTCTTCCAGGCCCCTCAACCAAAATGCAATTTTCTCAACAGGAAATGCAGAGGTTGTCGAGCAGATCTGGGAGCTGGAGTCAAACCACAGCTACCAACTGCTGGCCAGGGAGGTTTGAGCTCTGGTTTGCTGGGGTTATTCCTCTTCTGGAGCACAGTCTGGGTTGCACTGATGTTGTGAGGCAGAATTCTGCTTATTAACCCACAGAGCCTCATGCATCACAGAAGTAACAAGGTAATACTAAATGCCTTGAAGTTACCTCACAGCCACTCAGAGAATCTCTGAGGATCTCCCATGTCATCACAAGTGCAGGATGCATTTCAAGTGTCCTCTTCAGGTCCTCTGACTATCCAAAGGGATGGTGCTCAGATGCTTTTGATTAGGATAGCTGAGAGAAGTAATTACTGTAATTACACTTGTTCCTGTGTGCTGCAGTACCAACGAGCCATATTGCATTTGCTGTAACTAAGAAAGCCAATGGAGATAAAGGCCAACCACAATTAGCAGCTCACAGGGCTTCTCCTGGAGCTGGTGTAGTCTATTCCTCTAGTTTGAACATTCAGGTAAATTTTCCTGCTGGCAGCTCCAGCTGACACTCAGTGCATTGCCCTGCTGTTTCCTCCTTCTAAGCTGTAAATTAACAGAGTCCTGTGGCCATAGGTGAGGTAAAGTTCACTGATCTTTCATGCCTCTTGACAGGACCAGGCACATGAACATGCAGCTCCACTTCTTAGAGTGAAAGGCCGAATTTGTATTTCTCGAAGGAAAGGATTAAAATGCCATCAAAGGTGAAAGAATAAATTTTCAGGGTGAAAACTTCAATTTCAATGGAATTATAGCAGTAGACCTAGATAAATGTGAGGGTGGGTTGGCAGTGAGTTTGGAGGCAGTCCATTTGCTGATTAAATTTGATTTTATACGTATAGCCACGCTAAACCCCAATTATCGTTATTCGGGAAAAGCACCTGGATTAATCAGACCTGCCACATCCATCTTTTTCTAATGCTTATTTCACTGGCTGTGACTCCTACAGAGGAAAATTTCACCAACTGATTAGTTTTACAGCTCTTATATTTCTAAGCTGCAAGTAGGAATAGCCAACGGATCTCCCCACTTTCCTCCATCCCTTCCCAAACAGGCTGGAAGAGCTGTCTGCAGGGAAATTGGGAAACCTGCCTTCCAGCAAGGCTCCTGGGGGCATGGGGCCAGGGGTGCATGCCCAAGGTGTGTGTGCTGTGCTGTGCAGTGATGGGGTTTCTCCCTTGTTCTGTAAGTGATGTCACAAAAAGTGAGATGTGCCAATATTTCCATTCTCTCTGCAGGTGAGGAGCATGGTGGGATCCAGTGTGGGGATGAAGGCAGGAGTTTGTTTTGAGAAGCAGAGCCCCAACACCCAGTGCAACAAGAGGAATTCAGACAAGGTGGCACCAGAGCTGCCTCTGTCAGGGTGCCCCTCCATGGGGGTGTTGCAGGGGAAAGGATGCCAGGAGAGGAGAAGGTGTTGGGAGCAAGAGTGGGACTGAGCTGGCCGGCTGCACCCTGTGGGCAGGGGTGGAGCAGCTGGACACTGGCTCATCTCACTGATCTGGACCTCATCAGCGCTCCCACCCCCTCTGTGCCACTAGGTCTGGAATGTCATCCTGCTCCCACCCAGTGACAACCTTGCTCCAGTGAAGAGAGGATGCCTTTAAATCACGTACCTCAGCAAGAGGCAGTTCTGGCTCTTCCCACCGTGAGAGATGAGCTGTCTGAGGGATGCAGGAAGAAGAAACACCCAGCCAGGCTTTCTAATTGTTTCTGGCCACTGACTGACTGTAACAGCCCGTGGATTCTCAGGCTATCCCCTGCTAATTGAAATGGCTGTGGAAGAACAGACTTTGCCACTACTCAGACATCTCTTTTGAGCCAAAGGAAATCTATCCTTTATAGTTTCCTCCAGCAAGTGAGATGACATCAGCTCTGTGGGTGGACGAATGTATTGAAAACCTGTCAAAATTCATAGTATTTTCAGAGATGCAGATATGCTTGAGCTAGAAATGCTGTTATAATCAGCTAATGTCAGCTCCTCTCTATCACAAAGGTTGGAGAGTCTCACCCAGGCATTTTGACAATTTCCAAATCTAGAAAAATTGAATCTAAAGTCAGAGCTGAACTGCTCAGCAAGAAGGTCATTAATACTGAGACAGATGACAAAGAATAGATTCTCCACAGCTTTTTTTTCTCTCTTACAATTACGTGACTTTCCTTCTGATAAACTGATACTAATGAGAATTATTCTACTGATCTAAAATGTGCTAAGTGGTATCTTGTGGTCTGTATCACACAGAAAATGTGAGTGCTTTGTTCTACCTTTGGCATCCACAAATCTTTGAAACATGGGATGTCTGAGAAGTGGGTTTGTGGGCGGCATTTCAAGATTTGTGACAAATCTTCCTGCTGGGAACCTACCAAGATATTAAGGAGAGTCTGGATGCTTGTGTGCGTTTTTTTGGCTGCAGATAAAATATTGGCCATGAAACAAAATGTCCTGAGGAAATGCATGGATGGGTTTCACAGCACCTAGTCTGCAATATGAAGGACAATTTGGAAAAGGCCAAAAATTGTTTTCTTCCCCTTTGTGATCTTCACATTCACTGTACCTTTCTCTTTCTCTGTACCTTCCCCCCTGTGAGTAAAGAACATGGTAGTGTGCTTCCTTTATTAAACAACTCCAACTTTCTTTTCTTCATATGAAGAGTTATTGTAGCCCTCCTGCCCTCTCTTTTTTCCCAGAACACGTTTTCCTTCAGTTCTGATGGATCAGTTTGCACCATTGAAACTCAAAGCTCTGAAACCTCACATGAATTTTACAGTCATGCAATAAGATTTTGAAAGTTAATAACACATTGTTATGGAGAAGAAAAGCACTTGAAGAAAAGCATGGGAAATTACGCACAGATCAGAAGTTCTGAAAGATTTTGCAAGTTCATAAAGCCTTATAAATACAAAATGAGTTTCTCAAAGGGGCAGTCTGAACACCTCCTGAAGCCAGGAGGACCGCTGTGTAAATAGTCTGAGCACGGTGTGATGCTGTCTGCACACCTCCTGGCAATTCAAATGCTCACAGCCCTTTCCTCACAGGTCTAGGCTGCATAAGCAGCCACCAGCACAGCTTATATCTTTGCTGGATTTCCCAGCCTATTTTTGAAGAGCTGCCTGACTTTTATTCCATGCACAGATTTGCAGTTCCCTAAGTGTCAAATCCAGGATGGGATTTCCACCCCCACTCCTCCCCCCACCCTTTGCTGCATCACTGCCAACTCCACAGTGTCTGATCTCTCCCCAAGCCAACCTTTCTCACTTCACAACTTTTCCCCTTGCAGTTTGAGCTGGGTTCCCAGTGCAATCTCAGTCTGTTATTTCCTAGAAGACAAACAGCCCAGTGAAGGGAAATATTTTAGGGCATATTCCTCCTAATTTTCTTTCTCTGCTTCAATCTAGTATAAAAACCCTATTTTAAAAGCATCTCTCTCACTCTTGGCAAATATTCAGAATAATTTGACTTTCCCCCTCTGCTCTGGAAACATTTTTCTTTTCTCTCTGTCACTCAGGCATAGGCAAAATCTAATATTATTCCTGCTGAACAGGTTTTGCCTGCTATGATGGCTCTGCGAAGGACTTGGAGGTAACACAGCTACCAGGACTGAGGGCTTGGTGACAGTGGTGAGTTCAGCCAGAATTTTGTGCTGTGTGCCATTGTGCCCACATTCAGAGCTGTGACTTCCAGGCAAAATAGGCTTTGGCTGTGACAAAAGTACAAGAGATGAGAGAATCTTGACTTATTGAGGATGCAGGTAGTAGAAAGTCCCCATGAGCTGGTGAGAATATGATGCAAAATATCCAGGCCCAGACCAGGAGACGAGGGTCTTTGGATCCTCCTGGTGAGCTGCCTCTGAATGCTAATACTGCTAATTAGTTGAGGGAGATGCTGTTATAAATAGAAGAGCTGACTGAACCTTTTTTTTGCAGCAGATAAGCATACAATGAATTTAATAATTTCCTGTTTAAGAGCGTGGCGATATTTGTAAAGCTATTTTTAATTGTTCATTACTGTTAATTACTTGCTTTTTTAAAAAAGAGACAGCATTATGAAAGAATTTAACTATATTGGAAATGATCATCAATCAAAATGCCCCCTTCAAGCTGACTTCCAGGGAAGATTGTCTAGGTAGCAGACACATGTACTTTTAGCCAACAGTGATTTTTCAGGCTGACATGAATTTTGAGCACTGACATTTTCATTTTCATCATGTTTTTCTTTTACTGTAAACAGCTTCCTTTCCCTCTGTCAAGGGACAGGGGACAGCAGGACTTTGCCTCAGACAGGGAGAAGAGGTTGTGCAAAGCTCAGACTTTGTCTGAATTGCTGTTCTCACCAGAAGAGTGACCCACAACACATGAAATGTATTCCTACAGAAAATCTCCCAATCTCTAGCTCATGGGGAGTTGCAGCAGACTATAACAGCTGATGCTTCATTGCTCCTGTCCAAATGTTGTTGCCCACATGCTTGACAGTGAATTAGCTGCTAATAATGGATCACCAGACTCTTCTGGAGTGAAACATTTACAAGAGCCGGCATGCTGCCACGTTTAAAGTCTGGGAACACAAGGCAATTTCAAACCTGTCATTTCCCCACAGGAAGGGGATTATTGCTTTGTTATCAACAAAGATACTATGTTATGTATCTTTCCTGCCCTTGAATTATTTAGGTCACATGGGATGTCCATGGCTTATATTCAAAAATGCATCTTTTGGGTCTGTTTATGTACTGGATGTGTGTCTATATAAACATCCAGTGTGGAATTCACTGGCTACGTGCACACCTAGTGCAGGTGCACAGACCACAAACATCCAAGTGTCTGTGCTTACAAAGCGTGCCAGTTGCCTCAGACAGCCCCTGTAACAGAGATTTATTGCCAGCTGCCCCTGCTCCTGGTAGTCAAGGTGCCTCCTGTGACAGGTACAAGGAATCAGTGCAGCACCCGAGGCACTGACTGAAGGGAAAGTTGGCTTTAGCCCCTGCTTTAGCCTTGGTGCCATAAGCCTTTGCCTCCTGCAGCTGAACTGCACTGCTTTATCCAGTGAGAGGTGCTCTGAGAGCCATCTCTTGATCACTGCTTTTCTATAGCTGTGCTTTTTTCTGCTCATCAACACATAAAGGACGTGGCAGATGAAAAAGCTGCCAGTTCATGTGGAGTGAGGATTGTGCTGTTGCATCAAGAAGGCAGCAGCTGATCCCCCTTCCATTTTGGGCGAGCCATCTCGTACTCCCTGCTGGGTTTTGCAAGAATTTATGTGGAGGCTGGTGCTCAGAGTGTATAGAGCTTCCAGTAATACATTCACATGCCTGTACTGCAGAAAAGGGGGAGATGGATTGGATCTAGTTTTTAAAACATTTGAAAGTCTAAATCAGAAAATGTATCTCAGCCATGTTCTTTCTTTCCAGAAAAGCCATGCTTCTGCTGCTGAGTGTCCCTTTTACTAGTTAAAGGACAAGAACTGTGGTAACAAATTCATAGTAAACTACTGGTTTGTAGAAAAAACATTCTACAATTTTAAGCCTTTTTTCATTTTTGTTACGATATTGAAGCATACAGTGATAATAAGACACATTAATATTTTGTTCGTATCTGGTAATTAACAATGTAAATATTCTCAGGATGCTCTCAAGTCTTTTCTTTTGCACATTCATTTCCTCTGCCTCACAGTCTTTAGTTAAACTGGCATGAAGAATCACATTTTTCAGAATGTGCATGTTTCTTGAGGAACAGTTTTAACTTGAATATAAGTTGATTTCTTGCAGCTCCTCAAAAGCCGAGAATTTATGCAGAGTATTCAAGGCTAATTTCCTGTGGTTTTCCAACTGAGGCTGTCATCATGATCTACAGAAAACAGCAACCAGCCTTACATGAGATATAGCAATGATTCCATCTACTTGTGTAGTGAAATAAATATGTATGTGTGATGTATCTACACATCTATAGTATATGCCCTGTACATATGTCTTTGGCACTTCACTATGTCAGTTAAAATAATGTGTTTGAATATTTAGATTATAAGCAAAAGACTTGGAGGTTATGAACTTTGAATAAATTGTGATGGTTAATATGCATATGCATTTACCTTTGCAGGGCAGTACCTTCCTTACAAAATGGTGTTGTACTGCAGAATTGCCTTTGATTTACAGCAGCATCAACGTGCTGATTGCCTCAAAGGGATTGAGACAGCAGGTCTGGCTCTGGCATAAGATTTAATGTATTTCTTTTAATTGTTTCTTTCTAAGTGCAAGGCAGCTGCACCAGTAAGGAGGCACTGGTATGTTCTAAAAAGGCATTTCCCTCACAAAAGCAGGTATAAGTCATAGGAAATCTAAATTCCTCACTGGGTGAAAATCAGAGGGTAAAGAGAGTCTGTTTGGAGGGCTCATTGTTTGAGAATTCCTTTTAGGAAGCTTTTCATCAGTAAATCTGTAGACATCATTGCTTTGTACTCTAAGCCAAGCAGGAAAAAAACATAATTTTTTCCTGTCAATGCCTTGGATTAAAAATGACTAAACAAGCATTTGTGGCAGGTTAATTGCTCCTAGGGTACTTGCAAGCCCTGCACAGAGTGGGTGTGAATATTAACTCCAGCAAGCAGCAGCCTTCCTCACAGGCAGGGTATTAGCCAGACGTAGCTGGTCCCCAGCAGGCTCCTACCCAGACAGCGTGTGTAGCACAAGGTCAGCTCGACCTTCCTCCCCTGTTTCCTTATTATTTCAGCTATTCCTTGGCTGAATCAAGAAATCTGGCATTAGAGAGCTCTCAAAGCAGAGCAGCAACTCTGAGATGGAGGGAGAGGAGGACAAGAGGCTTGAAGTTATAATTCTTTAAAGAGTTCATAGTGTGAATCCTACTGATAAAACTAAGGCACAAAAATGTTTAGTCAGTGTTTCAAACCCACCTGTCTATCACACAGGCACACAAACACAGCTTCTCTTTTCTCCAAAGACCTGTATTCATATTAAAGCAAATCAATGGTGCACTAACATTTGGATTCACCTCAGATTAGTTGGAGTAGCATGTACTTACACTTGGAGATTGTCAGGAGAATACACAATCCAAGCTAGAATTGTGTTTTTATGATTGCATATAAATATGTGTCCTAGGGCTTTGTTTTCTCTTGGTATTTTATTCTGCTCCCATCTCCAGCTCTCTGAGTGTGTGCACCCCTTGAAATGTGGGGAAGCACTGTAAGAGAAGTGACAGCAGAAGCAAAGAGTGGCCAGGGCTGGTCTTTCCACTTTCTTGAGATTATTCAGAGGAGGCTGCCTTGTCTGCTCTCCAGAGGCTGTCAGCATGAGGGGCACTTAGATGAAGTCATGTTACTTGGTCTGATCGAGGATGTAACATTAGAAATCAAATGTGAAGTGACCTTTCATATTCATCCAACCTCTCATTGTTTTTGCGCCTAATACAACTGTTAATGCATTTATTCTTGCAATGCTGTCTTGGACCAGGGTGGTTCTGTGGTCCTTCTTTTGCAGAGGAGCTGAACTGCAGAGTCACCAGGCAGAGAAACTGCAGAGTCAAGGTCAGGCAGGAAAACTGAAGGCAAGAAAGGGAGCAGGACAGATTTTTTAAAACCTTAGAGACATTCCTGCCCTTGAGGCTAGTCCTGGGGTGAGTGAGGATTGAGCAGGGCAGGCACACAGGCCTGGAGTGACTTACTTTTACCTTTCCTGTGCCTCAAGCTTGCTCAGATGTCTGCCAGCCACAGGTAACAGTGGTACTAGCTGCATTCTTGGGAGATGTATTGGTGACAATTGGTCATGAATTTGGGCATCCAGGATAAGGACAAAGCCTGCTTTGGGAAGGAGCTAGGGAGACAAACCCAAGATGCATCTAATCAGCTGTGATTTTTTCAGTGATCATTGCTTTGTACCCTGTCATATGGTTCTTTCTTACACATAAATTCCTGCTTTGATTTGCTTTCAGTTTTCTTTGCTGTCCCAGAGACTAACGCAGCTCATTGTGTGGATCCAGCAGGACACGAGGCACAGAAGGGAGGTTATGGCCTGAGATTAAGTTTTGATCTTGACCTCATCCTTAGTTTTAATTTTGTGACCAGAATGGAAATCAAGTATTGATAAATGTATGGACTTTGAGTCTGTCTTAATTTTCTGACATAGTGACATCCTTCTTGACACTGCAACTTGAAGAATTTTGCACCCATTAATTTTGTATCTGGATGTTACTTTGGCTTTTAGCTGGATTAACTCCATGGACCAGGCCCTATCTGCTTTTGTGAGTGAAGGGAGATGCAGATGTCTCAAAAAGCAGCCACAAAGCCAAGTTCTTTTGCAGTGACTAGTCAATACTTGATGTAAATAACTAACTGCAGTGACCCAGCAGCAGTCCCCAAGTTTGTTATCTCAGCTGGCCCAGCTGGAGGGCATGAGGGCTACAGCCAGGGCTGTTTCCAGGACCATCCTGCTGTCCTGCAGTTAATTTCAGGGTGTGCTCCTCTGCAAAGCTGGCAGAGCAGGTATGTAAGTGTGATAGCAGCTACTGAAAGACATCAGTTGTATTCCTTCACAGCCTTTTCTTCCTTTTCCTCCTGTGCTATTTTTACTCTGGTTTGAACTGGTGTTTAATTTGCCTCTTTTCACTTGCCTCTAATAACAACTCACTCTCTCTCATCTCACTTTGCCTGATCATGTTTTCCTCCTTCTTTGTTAGATGTTTGATTTCTCATGTTCTCCTTCTCTCCCCCTGTCTTGCACACTCCTCCTCACATACATTCTCATGTATTGTTTATCTGCACACCTCCCCAGGGCACGTTCAGTAGGTGTCTTAAGGAGTGCATGGAGCCTGCTGCCTCTTGATGCAAAATGTGCCCCTTTAACCATTACCTTGTCCCCCTGTTTGCCCTGTTGTTCCATTTCCATTTCCATTTTAGCAGTGTTTTGATGGTATTTTCTAAGAGGATTCTCCCTGTTAAGAGTTAAGAGCTAAAGATATGAACTGGCAGCCTGGAGGGTCTTTGCAAACACACACACCAGTTCCATGGCCACACAAGGGCTGGGTCCAGGCCACTGGGCTCACTGGACCCTGCTTTGCTTTTGATCAAGCTGTTGTAGTGGTGCCACACCTTATTCTTGGGCTTCAGCTGACCTCACTCCCTAAACCTTCTCCTTTACTGCGGTGTTTCACACCTATAGAAAAGTGTAAAGCATTAGGAGCCCCTGTGTGACAGCTGGAATTCATGTGGTATAGTTTCCTCTGAAGTGGTTTGCCACAGCTGGCTGACTATGGTCTCTAAGGGAATATCCCTGAATTTTGATTGTAGTCCATCCCAGGGCCCCATTTCTGACATCTCTGCAGTGTGTCCTCTGCTGAAGGACTTCTGTGGTCTCTCCCACCCAGAGAGTTACTTTCAGGCTTATCTGCCTGTCCTCTACCACTCAAACATACTTGGTTATATCACAGTACTGGCTTCAACAAAATGGTACAGGACTGCAGCAGGATTGCCAACATTGTATTTTCCTCATGATAAGGGCAGCTAAGTTTGCCACAGTACTGGTTTTCTTTCTGCCTTTTATCCCTCAGGCAACAAGCAGGCTCCCAGCCACTTGTAATTAAACACTGAGTTACCTGTGCCTGTTTTCACCTGTGCTCCTCCCATTCCTGGTTTAGCTCCTGTTAGCAGCAGGTTCCTTCAGACAGGCATGGGGCTGTGGGACCATCCCCAGGCAGCTCCCTGACCAGGGCTCCCCCTGTTCTCTGGGGCTCGTCTCAACCCACTGCGAGGCTCCAAGCCAAAAGAATTCAGTGGAGGGAAGAAGTAAGAGTACAAATAAGGATATTGCCAGATGACTCCACATGCAGCTGTGATTTATCTCCCATCTAGGCAGCTCATGCATGCACACATGTATTTTGGGTTTTCAAAGAGTGGGAGTAGTTCGGTCAAGTTTTCCTTTTGTATTTTCAATTTCCTTCTCTCCACCCCAGCCAAATACCTACTCTCTAACAGAAAAACACCAGGTGAGTTGTCTTGATCTAAGATCTGACGGGTGAGTGACCACCTGCTGGTCAAAACACGTAAAGATAATCACAGGCCTGTGTAGTTACTCTTGATAAAAAGAGCTGAGAACCTGTCTCAGAAGTAATGATTTAAGAGCTCCTTCAGCCCTAAACGCTGCCAGACCCACCCTGAAGGAACTTCCCATGCCATTCCCAGTGGTGTTGGGCCAGCCCTCAGTGACTTTGTGCCCTGTGTCAGCACAGGAAGGTGCAGGACAAATCTCACAGCCTCCTACCCTGTGGGAACTCAGCCTCGTGCTGGAGTCAGTGTGCTCCCATCCCCTGTGGATGGAGGTGGCTGCTGCCACCACTGATGAGAAGATTGGGGTCTGACAGCCATGAGCTGGAGCAGACACAGTAGTTGTCCAGATGGTTAAGTAAGACTGCTTTTTCCCATTTCTGTGGGAGTTCTGAAGAATTTGTAAACTGTTTTCTTGCTTGCTGTTTTGGAACAGAAATCAAAATCTCAAATGGTTGATGGCAGAGCTGTAACAGAAACAAGAAGTCTGGATAACCTCAATATTTCATCTTTGATTTTGACTTCCTAACAGTTTATTTACTTCTTCAGAAGCCAAGAAATCAGTTAATATGCAGAATAAAAGTGTTTGTAAAGAACAGAAGGGAAGAAAAGTTTTTTCCATGTTCTTTTTCTCACAAAAGGTCTAAACTTAAAGAATAGAGACGTTAAAATAAATAAAAGAAAGAAATGATGGGTGAGAGGAATAACGGATGACTGGAGGGGGTATAGGGAATGTGCTCTTTTTGTATCTGCTATATCATGAGCCAAAGCTAAGAGTCAAACTGAAAGACATCAGATTAGTTAACAACCTCTCCATTTAAGTACATTCAAAAAAGTCAAATTATAGCAGGAAGAATCTGGGCTCGCCTCCGTCTCTGCCCCAAAATATCATTGTTCATTCTCACAGCCTGGCCAGAGGCCAGCTGCTTCCAGGCTTTTAGCCACAGAGTGTATTTAAAAACCATTCTGTGCTCCTGTTTTCCTGTCAGTCCAAGTGAAATCACTGTAAACAACCATTTTCCAGTGTGCCCATGGCCAAACAGAGGCTGCTGCTGGGTTCTCTGGGGTTGGTTGGAGCAGGAGGCAGAAAGGATGAGGAGCTCCAGAGCAGAGCACTCTGGTCTCCCCAAGTCTTCTCCTGCAAACATCTGCTCAAGCCTGAGAAGGGGTTTTTCCAGCCAGGCTGTTCAACAAACCATGGGGAGTTTCTTTGAGCTCTGCACATAATATGGTTGGAAATCTGGTCAGTGCAATCCCCTGATGGTAGCAGTCCAGCACAGCCTCCCATGGGCTGGGTGAAACCCCAAGGGAAATACAAAGCTATTTGGACTGTCAAAACCCCCTCCAAAAAACAGGCGAGGGAGGCAAAACTCCAAAGAAAGCCTCCAACTGAGAGTGTGTTCGGGCACTGTTTTTCCAGTGGATCTAGGCATGGCTTTTGTGAACTCCCCAACCAGCCTGACTGCTGTAAGACAATACAGGGCCAGTGAAAATTACCTCAAATTACCTCTGCAAGAAAATTAATAAAAAACAAAACCCTTTTTTCCCCCCTATTTCAATTGCACAGTGGGAACAGGGAACAGTTGTTTGTCTTGTGGGGTTTTCTATATTTTCTATAGACGTGGACATTTTCCTTTGAAAATAAGTGAAGAAAGCAAGCAAGCAGTAGAGAGCCAGCTCTGATTAAACCCTAAGCCTCTCAGCTGTTGCACTCATTTCCTTTGCTCTGTTTGCCTTCCTTACAGTCTAAAAAAAAACTTCTCCACCGTGCAGGGCCCTTTTGCCAGGGCTGGGGGCGGGATGGCAGGGGTGCTGAGGATTGCTAACCACTGTGACTATCGAAGCCACTGCACTGCCTCACTCCAGCACTTGTCCCCACTCACCATCATTTGTGGCACCTCTGGGGAGCTGGTACTGCCACATCCACTGGTGTATTTCATTAGGGGAAAACAGCTACTGGATCCCTATTCTGGTTTTGTGGCAATTCTTCTGAGCTAGGGACGGAGGACCACTCACAGAGCATATGAGGTGCAGACAGAGTGACCCTGTTTCATTCCCTGCGAGGTTTGCTGTGCCCCTGCTGAGTCTGTGTGCTCAGTGCCCAATATCCCCCGCAGGCTGAAGACCTGCTCCCAGAACAGAAGCATTTCCAGACTTATTTCTGTCCTCTCATGTGAGAGCTACTGGCTGGTTTGATCATGTCTCAGTACTCAGAGGTATATTTATCATTTGTAGGATGTCTCCGTCTCTGCCTGAGACTGTTTGCTCACACACATGCACTCGCACAAACTGTAGGTGGCACTTTGAGAATTAGCAAAGATGCTGCTGTGTCCTGTGCCGGGGCATGGCTCTGTGCAGCCAGGGGGAAGGAGGAACCAAAAAATGGATCAGTTACTAGGGAGAAAGGCAGAGAGTGAGCAGAGCCTCCCAGGGAAAAAACCTGCTCGTTCCTCGCCTTCGCTGGGATGCTGCATTCAGCTGCTTACAGCCCGTGGGAGAGACGTGCCAATACCCTGTACTTTTCTTTACAGTATGTTTTATTTATCTGCCTCAGAGGAGGAGGTTTGCTGTAGTTATCACCCCAGGAGTTCAGCTGGATGCAAATGTTAACCAACTGGAGGGGAAACAGCTTGCTCCAAAGGTTGTATCGCTGTTTAGAACACAGCGAGCGAGTGCCAGGTACAGATTATGCATTTACAGAGCTCCTGGCCCTCTCCTGCCTGAATTGTCAGGAGACAAATTCAAACCACACTGATCAATTTGCTGTCTGTCAGCAGCTAGGAACTGAAGGGCAGCCCTGGATCGATCCATTCTTGGAGCACTGTCCTCATTTCAGGGATTACATGGTTTCCTCTGTGGTGCATTAACACTTCAGGTGCTGGGTGTTAAGTGAGCTCTGTGCGTGGTTGTCACTTTTGCATGGTATCTTAGAGAGTGTGTGTATATTCAGTATATGAATCTTGCACAAAGCTTGCTCTGTGGATCTTCAGTGTTGCTCTGTATGAGATGGAGGCTGGCCTCTTTGATTGTGTGCCAGAAGGACAGGGAGTCCCTTCTTTCATTCAGCATAAACCTAGATTTTGGAAATTATTCTGTGCTTTTCATGAGGCTCCGAATGCCTCTGGAATGCACATCCCTGGTATAATACTAAAGATGAAAATGGAGAGAAGTTTCCTGCAGTTCACATGCGGAGAAGCCAAGAAATGCTTGTCAACCTGCTGAAGTGGCATCATATGAAAACTTGCAAAGTTTCTGGCCTTTCTGGCATTGGGAGAGGATATGTGAATGTCATTATTAATTCTTAAAAACAACTAAGTGGCTTAAAGTCTCTAAGAGTGGGGCCATGTGTGAAAAGTTTCAATCCTTTGTGTTTTGGAAATTGTTGCTATTTAGTGCTTGGAGATGACCTTAGGGTCTCCTTTTGGGACCTCCCCTTTCTCACTGAGAGAGCTGCTCTCAGCTTCTGGGATGTGGAGCCCAACAGCACTGAAAAACCAGCATGGGAGGGAAGTGCCATTTTATGGGCATGTGGTGCATTCTCAGTTGTTTGCATCAAAGCTTAGCAGCCAAAAAGGCAGAAGTGGACTGGGACCATACCCTGTAAGCCTCTGGCAGGAGCTATGGCTAGTTAGATAAGCAAGGCCCAGGGAAGGGATCATCTTCAGCCATTGCTCCTGCCCAACCAGTGCTTGTTCTCACCATTTGGGCACTGGGTTAGGATCCAGTGTCAGTCCCAACTGTCACTGGCAAATTATTTCCATTCCTCTTTCCTGCTTGAGCACCTTTGTGCACTGATTGCTGCAAGTTTGGATGGACCTGGGTGAGCAAATGGACTTCTTTTTACGAAAGGCCATGGCCCTTATTAATCATCCACCCTGGTGCTGGTGAGTCTGGAGTTCTCTGCTTAGGGAAACAAGCTGGAAGTGTGTATAATGTGGGCTGTACTGCAGTCTTGTTTTTCTTATTCTTTCCATTTTGTTTCAGGTGGATGCATTGAGGATGCCACTGTGTTAACCATGGTGTTAAAGCAGAAAACTGCACTTTGCCTGTATCAGCACAAGTAATTGGATTTGCAAGACTATCCAGGACCTTGTATGAGAACAGCTGCAGGTAAATCTGCATTTGTAATCCAAGGTATACCTAGGAATATTTATCTAAGAAGGCTGCATTTCAGAAAGATATCAAGACTGATAAACCCCCAGAAACACAGAATCATCCCACCCTATCAATACTTCTCTAAAGTTTTCTAATGAAAAAAAAAAACAACCATGCAAAATCACAGATTTTTTTTGTTTTCTGCTCCCTCTCCCCTGCTGAACTCTCCCTGCTCATTTGGATCCTCAGCCTTCAGTGCCAGATGACAACAGAGCCAGTGAGGCACGCTTTGTTAGCTTTGGTTATGTTCAGTGTGGTGTAGCACAACACCCGGAATTACTGTGATAATCTCCCAGCTCATGTGGGGGGCACTGATGTTGGAGGAGAGGGGGAAAGTGACAGTGAAGGAGAGCTGGCAGCACAGGAGCAAGAGTGCTGTAGTACAGGGGCACTTCAGCAGCCAGCAGTTTCAGGTTTCAGCAGCTCTCTGGGGTGTTTGTACCCAGTGGGTCTGGTCCAGCACTTAGGGGAGTGCAGTGGAAGGTGCATCATCACAGGCTGTGTTTGCCTGAGGCTCATTTAGCCCTGTATAATGTGGGACCACTGGTTTTGGCTCTTTGTGAGGCACAACTCACTTCAGTGCAAACGTGCTGGTCACTTTTTACACTGAATATTCAAAAGGTCCTTTGAAAACAAATTCTGCTCCAAGTCTTGTTCATAGAATTAATGAAGGGTCACAGTGATGGCAGCTGTAAGCAGCTACTCCTTGAAGCTGGCAGAGAAACCACTCCTGAAAAGCACAGTGAGATCTCCCTGTGCATGCAGGGACCTGCAGAAGCACTCTGCAGGAGCAGCCTCCTTAAGGATTTGTATTGCTTTATCTTTATCTGAGTTGAGAAGAAGTTGAAGCCTGCCCAGGTTTACTTTGCTTTGGATGCAAAGACTGTAAAATAAGCAAAGAAGCAGTGGATCCTCCTCTTAGCTTAAGCTTGCAGTGCACGCAGTCCTTCCAGGACCAAACATGTGTGAGGCTATTTTGAGATTTACAGGATAGAAAGCAGTAAATTAAAATGTCATAACTATAGTGGTTGCAAAGTCTTGGAAATCAAAGGTGATTTCCTGATACATATTGTCCAGCTAGGTGTTATCCCAGCTTTCAGTTCCACCTAACCTGGAATTAGGATTTCCTGAAGGAAACTAGCCTGTTTGCAGCAGTTACAACCCATTTTCAGCATTTGGCATCAGCCCCTAAAAGCAAAGATACAATTTGACTTTCTGATCTTCATAGGTCTCTTTCAACCCAAATCATTCTGTGATTTTACTTTTCCTCTCCATCACTCTGCTGTCCTTTCCTTCGCTCCCAGAAGTGATACACCTATTTCTGCAGGTATCTACAGTTCCAAACCAGTCTCTGGACCTCAGGTAACTCTTAGCTAATCACATATGCTAAAATCAAAAACAACTATCTTAAAACTAAGCTAAGGAGGCTTGGAGGTTTTGGATGCTACATGTATATAACTGTATAACAGAAACCCTAATATGCCATAGTAAACTTTACTTAACAGGTTGCTTAATCTCTACAAATGTTAACCTCCAGGTTTTTATTTACTGAGCTGGTGTTTTATGATGCCATTGCCTAATTGAAATGTGTTCATTCCTTCTCCAAGTGCCGCTGCTAAGCAATTTACTGATATATTGCAGGAGGACTGGATGGGATTTTCTTTGTTTCAGAGTAAACTTAGGAGACAGATGGTGTTCAGACAGTACAGATGTGACAGCTTCCATTGCTTTCTTTAAGGAGTCTTTCTTGCCAGCCAAGCACTTTTGTTTTCCAATAGCAAAACTGTAATTTTCAGAGGCACCATAGAGAACAAGCAGGACTACAGTAGGAAGGAGATTTAGATCTATGCCTCTTCAACAATCTGGGAATTAGCTTCCAAAACCAGAGCTGGAGGTTGCTGGAGCCCAGCTCTCATCTGCTATAGAGCTCAGGCCATTGCACAGACAGGGGCAGCTTGGGTAGTCCCAATACCTCTGCTCTCTCCTGTTGAACTGCTTGTCTGAAGCTTTAAAAACAAACCTCTGGCTCACTCTTTTGCTACAGAAAGGGAGACAGAGGCTCACAGAAGGGATCTGAGCTGCACAGCACTGGAAAGTAGGGGTGGGAGGGCTGGGAACAGAGCCCAGCTGACCTTGGTCTGGAGCCAAGACCAGCCCAAATCTCTGCCCTATGGGTGGATGGGATCAGAGGGCAAGGGCAGGCAGACCTGGTGCTGCTGGTGGAAGCAGATTCCCAGAGCCAGGTGACATTTTAATTCCAGCATTCAAATACCTGTAGATCAGGGACATTCAGAAAAGCACCTCTGTTTGCAGTGGTTCATTTCCCCACAGGTGCCTGAGGCAGCAGCTGCCATTTGGCATCCTTAGTAAGCTGTTGCTCACCAGAGGGAGAAAGAGCCATGATATTGCACACAGGGAGGATAACTAGGTCTTTTCAAACTCACTCTCCTGGATTATTACAAAGGTGAAGAGGTGTAGTTCCATTCCTCCCCTGTAAAACCTCTTACAGGCAGCCTTACTGCAATGTGCATGCACAGCTCAGCCAGGAGATGGTTGGAGCTTTTGCCTCTAACAGTCCTTGGGACTCTGCTGTTACTCTGTATTCTTTTCACCACCATCTACCTGCCTGCTATTCACACTAAAACACAAGAACACAGGATAAGGAAGGCCAGGTCTGGCTCCAGCCCATTTCTTAGAAGTCGTTCACCTTTTGTGAGCCAGTGCTTTCAGCAGTGTGTGTTAGAGAATGAAATCTGAGCTGCTCTGAAACCCATGGGGCTTCTGCCAGCTGGGCTGGAGTTTCAGCCTGGAACACAGACTAGAGCTCTCTGAAATACTGCAAAATGTGAAATTTTGGTTACAAGCCTCACTTACTTTTGAATTAAGAGATGCATTTATTTCTTTATTTATTTTTGCAAGGGGCTCTAGAAGCCAGTTTTCCTCTCTGTGAAGACAGCTGAGTCTGTGCTGCCTGCCTTGGATACTCTGGGCCACTCTCTGGACAGAATTTATTCCCTGCTCTGGCACCAACCTGGCAGGACAGATGTGGTGGGAACAAGATCCCTGGTGAACCCAGAACAGAGCTGGGCACAGGTGGCAGCTTAGCACAGCACTGCTATGAAATTCAGGCAGTTGAGGGCCAGGCAGGCTGTCAGCAGCTGCTGCCACGCATTTCTCTCTGCACACTGCCTGTGGACATGTGGCCAGGGGATCTTGGGGTCTGCCATGCATTTTTGTCTGCACATTGCCTATGGACACATGGCTGGGGAATCTCAGACAGTCCTGGCTCTCTCTAATAGGATTAGTTAGCAACAGTGCTAGAAATATTCAGAGCAGCCATCTGTGGAGAGATTGACCCTGTCTCTGTGTGTTTGTAGCAGCTGCATAGCTTTAATGTGCTTCTGTTCATGGACTGTTGTTAATTTTCATTAATATCATACCATTCAGTGGAGAAAGGAAGGTCTCTGGTTCAGAGCAAAAGCCACCCTAGGACTGTGAGACTCTCATTTATCTGACAGTGGCAAGAAATCTTCCACAGTCAGGAGACTGTGAGAAGGGTTGCTGCTGTTCCGTCTGCAGTGAGGGCAGCAGGCACTGAGAACGTGGCCTGACCCTGTGGGTAAGGTGATGGAAGGGCTGTCTGCTCCCACAGCAGCAGCCCTGCCACCAGCTGCTCTCCTCACATGCTCCCACCCTGTCCTGTCACTAGCAGACATGAAATAGAAGAGTGGATTCAAATCACAACAGTGAGTTTTGATCCCAATGAGGCAGAAAAGCATTTATTTTGGGGATTTTTACCCTTTATATAAGGTGTTCCATACAGGTCAACATGATTGGCCAAAGGAACCACCTCTCTGGTCCCATTGGTGGAACAAGAGAAAAACACATTCAGAATATGTGTGTGACATTGTTTTGAGAACCAAAACCTATTTACAAAAAACAGTCCTTGAAAGAGAAGGTTCCCAAAAGGCTTTTCTTTGGGAACAGATCAGCCACTGCCAGACTGAAAACTTTCTCAGGCTCAGAATATCATGTCCACACTGTCCCTTGTGCCTCTGCTGGCTCTTGGCTGCTTCTGGCGTGTGTCTGCCTCAGGGGATAAACCAGCAAATTTCTTTTGGTTCAGTGCTTTGGCCTAGCTCAGACCAGAGACAGCATGAGCATGAGCATGAGCTGGGACAGCCCCAGCCCTGGCTTGGCAGAAGCCAAATTTCCTCACCTAAGACACAGAGAAAAGCTCTTCTCTGCTTGTGGACCAATGCCACCTTCAAACCCTTGGGGGATTGGTGCAGAGACATGGCATGAACTGGGTCTTTGGTTTCAAAAGGGATGAACTGTCTGCAGGAAACCAGACGGGTATGGCTTCTTCTCTTCCTGATGGTGCCACCTCTGTTGCAAATTAATTTGCTGTTAGAGGTCTATGGTTTCAATTTAGCTTCTAACATATTCTTCTGTATGGTTTTCATACAGCTTCTAACATATTTTGTTGTTTGTCAGTTTATGCAAGGGACCCATTGCTGTGCTGTCAGAGTGCCAAGGTAAGTTACAACAACCCTGAAAGTGCAGCACCCACACTCCCAGGAGACAATTCCCTCTGTCTCACACAGGTATGCAGTGTCAAACCAGGTAAGTGGGGAAATAAAAAAATGTAGCAACTTAGCACACGTGCAAATGTGCCAGCTGGCAAGAACCCTCAGAGCAACAAGATCAAACATTTTGAGTTACAGAACAAAATGTCTGTGCTGGGGTACTGAAATACTTGTCTTTAATGTGCTGCTATTGAGGTTTAGTGGCA
Source organism: Anthoscopus minutus (assembly GCA_013399455.1). NCBI lineage: Eukaryota > Metazoa > Chordata > Aves > Passeriformes > Paridae > Anthoscopus > Anthoscopus minutus. The sequence goes on from VWYI01044903.1 coordinate 771,369, forward strand.
AACCAGAATGAAAGCTGTTTTAAAAAATCCTTGCTTCATGTATTGTTGCTGTAGTCCACTTCATTGCCCAGCATATAATGAAAGACAATATTATCCAGCTTTTGAATTGGTTCAATACCAATTACTTTTCTGCTTCAAATATCAAGAAGCATTTTTCAAAAAAAAATTGGTTTTGCTTAGACATTAGAGAAAATAAAATTAGCAGATATCAGAACTCTGTCTTGGGAAATTTGCTGCAAAGCAGATGCAAGTATAACAAAAGTAATTATAAGTGAATGCTGATAATTTATTTACTGGGATAATGCCATTGTTAGAGATGTCAAAATCCTTTTTTATCTCTGTCTGTACAAGTAAGTTTTTTGAATGTGTTTCCATGCTTCCAGCAGTAGGAGACTCCAAGTTTCTAATGAGGCTGTAAGAATTACAAGGACTTCTTCATGGGAGCAGGGAACTCAAGTCACATTGGAATCTGGAGTGCAGCAGTCCCCATTTGAGTTTGACCAGAGGATCCATGTCAGACTGGGCTCCTGAGTGAACACTTTGTTATCTGGGCTGCATGACATTGGGGTGGCCATGGAGGGTTTAGTTCATTGACTTTTAGGAAAAAACTCTTGTGGAAGAGACATAGAAATGCAACAGATCTGATGTTCAGTCAAGGGCAGGTTCCTTTCAGAGGGAGCTCCTCATGGAGCTCCTGCCTCTGGAGATCTCTTATTCCAGCAGGGAGCTGTTCTGCATCCCAAAGCAACAAAGTACATATGCACTTAACAAGCCCAAGCTCAGCTCCTTTTGCAAACCAAAATAAATTGTTTCCATGCCTGCCCGGATTCTAAATTAGCAGAACAAACAGTCATTTAAAATGAATGATTTCAAGTCAGAGGAATACAAATCAGGAAATACAAATCACCAGAGTGTTTTTTTCTCATTGGAAAAATACTGTTCCACCAAAAAATATTACATAGATTTTTAATCTTCTGCAGATGGGATAAAAGATTATAAAGTGGTCAACAGACAACATAATGCATCTGGCTCCACATCTGACATATCCAGATATTGACAGATCATTCTTTTGAGTGCTTTTACAGATAGCAGGTGTTATCAAGGACCACATCTTTATTTGGCTTTTGTGGCCCTGCACCCAGAAATATTTTACCCCAGAATCCACCAATATGAGCAGCTTTTGTGTTCTGTTGTGCTCTGCATCTGGAAGCTCTGACAAAAGACAGCATTCAGGTTTTGTTGGAGGAGAATGGTGGTGCAGGAGAAAGGGAGAAAGGAGTGCCTGTGGTGTCCTGTTTTGAAGGGGAAATAAAATAGAGGGATCAGGCAACATTAGCAGAGGCTTCACACAAAGCTATTTGGAGTCCTTCTTACAGCTCTGCCTCAGCTGTTCCTATCTCCTGAGCTTTGGCTCGGTCTCTCTGCCATCCTCACCAGCCACGCTTTCCTGCATCTTGGACAAGGAATCATTTCTGTATGGAAGGAGGTCAGTAGGTGACCCTAGTTCAGAGGTCTAATGAGGAAGTGTCAGTCCAGGCAGGAAAGCTGTTTGGAACAAGTTACAAGAGGTTACCCTCGGGCAAGTGAAGGTGTGTGATGAGCACATTACTCCAAAGGGAGCTCATAATTTGATTCAGACCTCTGGAAGCAACCAAATTCCAGTTGTGCATATTAAAACTCCGACGCTTCAGGTCTGATTTAGGCTGCTGCAAAGTCAACAGGAGTCTCTCACTGCCTCCAGTGGGCTTTTAATGTGATCCTTATTGAATAAATAATCAAGAAGTAAACCTGCACAGAATCTGATTACCTGGTCTTGCAACCTCTGAATGAACTCTCTGCTGCATTGTGGAATTACAACACTGGCATGTGAGATTCCAGTGAGCTAAGAGCAGAATTTCCATTGCACAGCTGGGTGCCTCTGGTCAGGCTGATCTCTGACTTCTGCTCTGAAACCACCAGTCTGTGTTACACAAGAGGTCAGATTCTCTGATTTACAACTGTGCTTTAGTAATCTATGATGAAATCTTTTATACATGAACTCTAAGCAGTTGCAAGTGCCTGAACCACCTGGCAAAACCTGCCCCACGACCACTCACCCTTTCCACAAGTCACTGTGCCTCCAAGGCTGCCAAGATGGTGCTTTGAGATGATCCAAAAGATCTCTTATTTAGCAGCACCGCTGTTTGCTATTCTGTCCAGAAGCAGTAAAGCTATCAATTGCACAGAAGGACAACATTTTAAAGAACACCAAACAGCAAATAATCCTCTGCTTGGGATATTAAAATATCACAAACCACAAATTTCTCAGCGTTATTTTTTTGTAGCAGACATCTGGCACACCAGTCTATAGAGTGAGGAGGTGATGTACTCATATCAAGTCTGGGTTAAAAGGGGATGTCCAGATAGCCTTGTGCAGTCTGCTCCTAGTCAGGAATTGCTTTTGCAGACCCTTTATCTCTGATGAATTGTCTTACAATCACTGCCACATTTAAGTGACATGTTTTGTTCCCATGATGAGGCTGGATGTATCAGGAGAGCCTTGGCCTGCTCACCTGACTCACCTTGTGAGGGAGAAGGTGTCTGCAGCCCATCCTTTACGCAATTTTTGACCCACCTACAATTTTTGGAACTTGGAATTGCTCTATTGCTCGTTCAAATGAGGTCTTTGCCCTCAAATTCTCAAAAGCAGATTTTAAGATGCTAACCATGCCAAGATCTAAGGCAGGCCAGCTGCACGAGCTCTGCTGTCATCAGAGGTTCCTGCAGGGCTAGAGCCATCCAGACATCACCTGTGCTGACACAGAGGGGATTAGTGAGGAGGGAAGAGGGGTACAGGCCAATAGGCATAGACAGACAGACAGACAGACACACTTCCCCTCCAAAACCAAAAACTTACAGTTTGTTTTTCTTAGTCCTTCAACCAGCATAAAAATGCTGGTCATGCTGTTAGATAAAACCTACAGATGTGGAAAAGAGTAACTTCCCTGAAGTTAAGATAGGGGATGAGTGGTGTCATCAGGCATTAAGTGTGAGACTTTTGAGGGAGGACAGATTCCTGCTCTGTACTCTGGAAGGATACTGGACATGGCTTGGGGGACACAGGAGAGCAGGCACATAGTAAATAAAAGGTCTGGATTTTAACACCAAGAACCTTTGTCTTATTTCTTGTGATCCTCTGACACTGTGCAATCATTTTCTAGCCCTGAAAATGATGGTCAAGGTTTGATAAAAGGTATAACTCATCAGTATGTGCAGAAGCCTCTGCAAAATCCAGATGGGAAAATGACCTTGATTCCTGCAGTTAAAGAGAAAATGAAGCTTGGGCCAGATTAATTCCCAGGGTTGCACATTGATTTCATTGGAGTTGCCACGGGGGTGAGTTTGATTCTCAACTCCTTGCAGTTTCCAAAACAAAGCAGAATCCAGGTGGGCAGCAGTATGGAACTGATGAGGGTTTTTTATTTGGGTTTTGGGGATTTTTTTTGGTCAGTTGTTTTAGTACAAACTACACATGATGTAAAATTTATTCCTGCAAATCTGTAGGGGCAGGCAACTATTTTACAAAGAAAGATAAAGCCTTCACCTGGAACCAGCTCATGTTGACTTTGGAAAGATTTCCTTCTGTTGAAGAGCATGTCCTCCTGTTTAAAGTACCCCCAGCTTTGACTCTCAGGGCTGCATCCATTCTGTCTCTCTCTCTAAAGCCACCACCTGCTGATGTGCTTGCAGTAGCTTGTCCAGAATAAAATATTTCTGAACAGAAAATTGGTTTTACTGAATTAATATTAAGTGGGATCAAACTGCAGCAGCTGAAGTTAAATTTCTACATGAATGTGGACTACATAGTTTGAGCATGTCTAGAGCTAGATTATTGTGTTCCCTGGCCATTAAATATTGTCAATACTGAGTGCTTTTCTTGTTTTAAATGCTACCAATTTATATAAGGCCTATTCAGTCCTAAAGATGGAACAAAATTCTGAAATAATCTAGTGTTTGAATTTGGAGATTCAAGAATACAGAGGTGAGTATAGAATTTAAAAGGTGAGTTTGATTTTTCAGGGACAAATGTGAAAGTGGAATCCAAAGATGGTAATTTGAACTGGATCCTTTTCCATGGCAAATTTATGTCTCTATATACCCATAGGGAACATTCCCTGGGGAGTTCTGGTTCCTCCCCATGAATACAAAGTTTGAATTCAGATTTAGGTCCTTGCTGGGAGATCATATGAACTTGCCAGTGAAGGCCAAGTCTCACAGTGCCCTAACTGGGACCTTGTGAAAATTCATTATGTTCTCATATGAAAACTCATCATCTGAAGCCCAGAGGAGCTGAGCTGGGAGTCACCAGAGTGTCCCATCTGTTTGTGAGATAACAGTTTATGCTCCTGCAGAAGTCAGTGTTTTCCCTATTAGTTCTGCTTTCTGTACTGTCTGATAGCAGGAAGAACAAAACCCAGTGAAAATTAAAAAATGAAGATAATGCAAAGTTAAACACACCTCTTTTTGATCTTCAAATTGAGTTGATGTCAAGTAAAGCTTGTTCCCTTCTTTGTTTAATGGTGAATTGAGTGAAACTATTTGATTTTCCAGCTTGTGCAGTAAGTTGGAAAATAATAAGTGGCAGTGTCAGAGTCACAGTGTGCTAGTGACCCTGTGAGGCACAATCAGACTGGAAGCTCTTCACCTTTGCAGTGTCCTGTTCCCACATGATCAGATCACTTCCTAAGCTTTGTGATCCCCAAAATCCCTGCTCAGGGCTGCTCCTGACACCACAACCCAGACTGGGAACAACACAGCAGGGGAGCTGACATCTGTGCTTCTCAGATTTTCGGGTTCTTGCTTTGGGCTCTGCACAAATCAGGGTCCTGGGGAAGAAGAATTGCTCAGGACAATGAGCTTTGCCTTCCTGTCCTTCCTGGCATGTTTGGGGGAGGCAGGAGGTGCCCTGGGGAGCCCCTCTGGCTCGGGCCGTTGCCTGGAAGCCTGAGCTGGGCATTTAGTCTGGGTCCCACTGCTGCACAGGCAGGAACTGCTCTGCCCTCTTGGGCCAGGGTGCCCCAAGCACTCGGGGAGGAGGATCCCCCAGGGAAACTCAGAGCTCTGAGAAAGGAAAGCAGCACTATATGTAGGAGACAAGCCAGGAGCTGGATATAGAGACTTAAATGCCACCAAAGTCCTTGCTTAGGGACTGGCACTAAGATGGATCCACTGTTTGCTTTTCTCCCTGCACTTTTGTTAGAGATCGAGAATTAAAATTCACCAAAGCCTTGATTTCTGGAAATTATTAAGTCTGACATAATTTTTCCTTCACAATGTCATTTAGTTGGACTGACCAACATGCTCCTCCTCCCCACTGCTGCCCCTTTATTTTGGTATCAAGCTATGAGAAAGAAGGGTCATAACCAGCTCCCTAAGATGCAGATTTCACACAAGGGTAGCGCAGCAGAACTATCCTGCTTTATTCCACCAGCTCTGCTCAGTATTTAAACAGAGTTATTTAGTTCCCATGGGGAAAATTGTACTAGAATAGAGAAAGGCACAGCATGCAGCTATTATTGGGGCAGTGATTGTGTTGAGCATGGAAAATGGAACAATATATAACCTATTCTTAATAGACTCTTGGGAGGGCTATCCTCTGCTATTCCTCAGATCCCATATCCAGACATTTCTTTTTATTATAAATAATTTATAATGCCTTGTTTTTTTCCATATGTATTCTCAATAAACATTAATGGCATTTTCCAAAGATGGCTAATCCCTGTGCCTGCACTAGAGTATTTTGAATAAAACAAACTCCTTTCTTTCTATTCAAGCAATTGTTTGATGAGAGATCATGTCCTTTCCAGAAAGGACATTTGACCATGGAAGGTCAAATTTTTCTGCACTGAAACGCCAGTTGTTTCAGCTAGGAATGCTCCCGAGTCTGTGTGAGCTCCCTGTGTCATCACCACAATTCCTGGTGAATGCTATGGTGAGATGGAGCCATGCTGGCCTAGACCTCATTTACCACAGAGAAGGTGCCTGAAGTCCAAGAGGGAGGCAGGCTGGGAAGGTGTCCAACTTTCTGTGCATGCAGCAGTTTATTATGCAACTATCATGAATAGAAATACTCTGTCCTGAAATGAGAGTTATTAAGCTTTAACTTAGTGGCCACAAATGTATCAGCAGTTTTGAGATAGTCATGCTCTTAAACGTGCTGCTAAAAATAAATCAGCCTGGCTATGGAATTTTTGGGGGGATTTTTTGCCCTTAATAAAGGTGTGTGAGAAGAACATGGGGAAATTGAAGGATGCCCATGATTGTAGCTCAGCAGCTGAAGCAGAGCAGTCATGCCCAGCTCCTTGCAGGTGAGGAGGATGTGAGCCTTAATGCCTTCTGCTCCATGGAAACAGCCTTCCATCACCTCGAACGCTGAAGCATTGGTGGTGGGAGAGGGAGAACGTGAATGTCATGGAAACATCTCACTAAGCAAGCGCAGTGCTGTTTGTTTTGCTTTACTCCTAGGTGTGTGCAGTGGGTCATCCCACAGCAGTAACTAAGCACTTTGTTTCAGTTTTGGGAGAGAAATCCATCCCTGAAGACACTCACTTGTGTATTTTCTTGTCTGTTTTAAATTTCCTTGATGCAGTGACATACAAACTGATACTTGCCATCTAGGACCAGGGCTACACTATGGCCCAAATGACAGTTTTAGTGCTGGACATGTTTGGAGGCCAACAACTCTCACATTTTAAAAGTAGTGTATTTTAGTGCGTGCCCATTAGTAAAGGCTGGGTTTGTGTGCTTTAACCAATGAGAATTCTGCGCCTTTTTTGTTTTAGGAGGTGTGGTCCTCATGAAGATGCTTTTTCCTGCCTGTGGTGCATCCAGGCTGCAGTCTTGCTGGCAAGGAACCAGGAAGGATAGCACACTTTGTTTCCTGCTAGTTCTGCTCACCCTTGGGTGCTTACACCATCTCCTCCTCAGCGTTGCTCAGGTGTGGCAATGCTGCCTTTCTGGGGCAATAACTCTCCTGCTGCACAATCAGTGCAGTTTAAGATATAAAGGTGTAAAGAGAAGCCCGTGACAGCTTGAGGGACTGCGTGGGCCTTTATCAGCCAGAACCTCTCTGAGCGCAAACACAAAAATGTTGTTGACAGACAACTTTCATAAATTGCTTTCTTGAGTGTCAGCTTCACTTTGTAGCACATTGTCACATGCCAGTGCTGACACTCGTGGCAGAACTTGCTGGCGCAGTATGGCATGCTTGTCTGGAGCTTTTTCTGCATTTTCTTTGTAGGAAAATCCTTATGGTCCAAACTGGAGCCATTTTATCAGGTTTTGTCCTTGATGCATAGGTGAGAGAGGATGTTTTGCACAGCACATACAGCCAGAACCATGCCAATATCCCAATTAAAAATGGGGTGAAACAAAATGAATGCTTTAAATGTACTTACATTTCTGTGACGTATTTTCTGCTGCTGGATTTCTAATGCTCCAAATCTTTTACAGCAGCATCTATTACTCAGAAAGCAAGGGTTTTCTACAGCCTTACTGGAATTAACAGTAGCTATGGGCCAGGCTAGATGAAGATATACTTTTTTGTCATTTACTTTTCTGTGGTAGGTGTTTGCCCAAAGCCACGCCATCACAGCAAGGAAATTTGTCCTGCTAGTATCACATGCAGCTAGACAAGGGTTGTGTTTCACTAATGTTAAACTGAGTCACAAGGCTTCCTAAATGGTTGTTGTATGTGTGGCTAAAGAAAGGAAAAAAAGAAACATCAAGACTTTAACACCTAGCAAGAGGAGCAAGAAGGAATTGAGACTGTAGGAACTTCAAAGTAAGCAAAAAAATTCTCTGTGGATTCGCTTTTACCCTGAGAATTGGGAAGCAGCAGATGGATGATCAACAAAACCCACATCTCTTCCTTGAAATAAGGCCTGGGGACAGAACTTGCAAGGCACTTAGAAAAAAATATAATGTATGAAGCTCTACATGGTATCTACAAGCTGTGGATCCCCTGGATTTTCCCAGGCATCTGGAGAGCGTTGGGGCACCTGGAGCCTAGCAGCTCCCAGTCAGCTGCTGGTGTATGTGGGCACTGTGCAGCTGGGCTGTGCAGCCTCACTGGGTTTTGGGCTATCATGATATCAGGAGTCCCTACATTACACCATGAGCTGACTTCTGCAGCTTCCTAAAGGTCAGAGAAAAAAAACCCAGTATTTCCATAGGGTTTTTATCATGGTTTATGCCATTGTATGTGGCTTGTGGTTAAGAAGGGAGCAAGGAGAGCCAGCAGTTAATTTCAACACATGGCAGAAGACCTGCTCCAAGGTCATGCAGACACTGGCTGAGAGCAGGAGAAATTGGCTCTCACTGTGGGCAAACTCAGTGAGTGTCACATGAAAGTGATTAGCTCAAACACATGGAACAAAGGAGCAGATCATTTTGACATTTAGGCCTGAATATGGCATTTCCAGGGATTCTTGTAATGATTTGGCCAAAGACTGTTAACAAGGCCAAAGCCCAGTGGGGGATGTGGTGAGTCTCACAATGGAAAATTTAGCACATGGTAGGAATGGATCTACTGGTGCCCACAGCTTTTTGGGGCTTAGGCAAAGGGTATCCTGCATGTAAGGCCACAGCCATTTATACCCTCTCATGCTGGAGCTGTAGACATCAATGACATCAATGTTCTTGGCAAGCTCCCCATGGCTGGGTCCAGAAGAGGCTTATGGTATCAAGGTGTGCTGGGGGTATTCTGTTCTGTGCTAGGTGCTGGGCTTTCCCTCAGCTAGGGCAGCTGTAAAAGCTGTGGCTCAGTGCCTGAACCACACCCTTGTGTTTGGTGACTCGGATAGTTCAGGAACCTGATAGTTCAACATATTGGCCTTGAGACTCCATTTCTTTGAGTGTACATGTCTCCAGTGAGCCTTTAATTTGGGGTGCTCTCTAGTTTGTGAGGGAGCTGAAATGTACACAGATGGGGCTGGGTGTGTGCTCCCAAGCTGAGCATGTGTTAGGGACCTTGCTCTGGTGGTGTGGGGCTGGAGGGCAGGAGTAAATCACTTGACAGGATGTGTAGCATGGAGGGCTGCCTGCTGTAGGTGCAACATTGGGCAGCAGAGCCATGGCAAGAGGCTCTTTATTTTAAAGTTTTGCTTTTCCAAAACACAAAGGGACATGCTTGAAATTCATTCCTTCACATTGATCCTGGGAGTCTTCCATAACCTTGAGATTTGGCTGTCTCTTTGCTCCCCGTACGGAGCCACTCACCGAGCCCTGACGTGCCCCAGCACCACTTTGTGTGTGGGGAGGAGGCACCGGCGCACAAGGGGCTTTGCAGGAGCACCGTGGCCAGCCCTGGCACAGCCCTGGCACAGCCCTGGCACTCCCAGCAGCAGTTCTGCCTGTGTGGCTGCCAGCCAGATGAGGCCTTGGCTGGGATGGCACAGAAGCCTCCAGTATTAAGGTGGTATTTGGAATTTCGCAGATGCTCATTGTGAGCAATGCAAACGCCCACCCAGCCTGTAACCACAAGGCTTTAGGCCTTTGTATCAAGGAAAGAACTGTCCTGCCCCTTCTCCAGGCCCTTAGGTGATTGCTTCTTCCTTTTGTTTTCACCCCTTGCAGGCCCTGTGCCCATGGCTGAGCAGCAAAGGCTTCCTAGGTGCCTGAGCCAGAGCAGTGCCTGATTTTGTCGCAGCAGCTCCATCACAGGTGCTGGTGGTGCCTGCAGGCCCTGGCTGTCGGGGGCTGGAGTTAATGTGTGTGATCTCTAAGGGGCAGCAGCCCACACTGCCCTGCTGCAGTCCCACCCAGCAGCGAGGGGGTCCTGCTGA
>VWYI01044903.1:781217-829560 GCA_013399455.1 Anthoscopus minutus
GGCCACAAGGAGAGAAAGCGCCAGACCAGGAGAGCCTTGCCAGCCCCCACAAAAGTCCTGGGTGGGCCCAGCATGAGCAGAGCATGAGCAGAGCCCTCACCCCACTGCCCTCCTCCTGGCCCTTCCCCATCTGGGAATTCATTACTGCAGAGGTGCTGCTCCAGCATCTGCAGCCCTGGCACTGGCAAGACTCATGCCTACACCAATGTCCAGGCTGCTGCAGCATCTCAGGGGCCTCAGATCACAACAGTGGTAAGGCTGGGGATTGGAGTGGTTTGCAGCTTCTGCTTTGAACATGGATAACTCCATAACATTTAGGGAGACCCCAGCTGCTAGAAGGAAATGTCCTCACCCTGGAACAACTGGACGGGGACAACCACCCACGTTCCCGTACACCTGCTCCCTGCCAGGCACACCTCATCCCCACGTCCCTCTTTCCATTGGTGAAATCCTGTTACTTTCTCATCAGCACATGCCTTACCATTTCCATTTCACAGCAAGGATTTCAGCAGCATTTCTTGATCTGTTTCATATTTTAAAGCAAGCAGCTATCCCTCCTGCCCTTTATCTCCTAACTCTACCCTAATAAATATGATCCTAATAAATAGGATCGCTTCATCCTGTGAGACCTGAAAACCCATTTCTGAGATACCCCTGGAAACTAATACAGTAAAACAAGCCTATAAATATAAATAATTATGATAAAAAGGCATGAAATGCCAGACTTGGGTCAAACATACTCATGGAGTGACATTAGCAACAAATAACTCTGCAGGGTTTGAATGTAGATGGAAAAGGCTGAATAAAGAGTAGCTACTTCATTGCCCATAACTGTCAGGCTCCTAATTCGGGCAGACCATATTTTACTGATAGCAGAGCAAACACAATCATAATGCACCCCTACCTCTCCTGCTTTGTGAAAAATCCCATCCATCCCCAGGGAAGCAAGGATGTTAAAAACAGTGGTGTGAACGTGAGGTGAAAGGCTAAGACAGAAAGCACAGTCACAGGATGCAATTCCCATGTGTTTGTTGCACATCATATGCTAAGTTCAATTTTCCAAAAGCTTTGTTTTATTTTTAAAGGTAACATCTTTATTATTATTATTATTATTATTATTATATTTATTAGTTGTTATTATTATTATTATTATTATGCAGAGATGAGATTTTTTCCCCCTTTGATCACAGAGCAAACAGTTTGCTTTTGAAAATGTTAATGGAGTCCTGATTTAAAACATTTTTTCTTCACTTTTTGTTGTTGTTGTTGTTGTTGTTGTTTTTTAAAACGTTGCAACAGGCAGGATCTGGGTTTTGATTTTCTCATCCTACACAAAGAAAGATTCTGGAGTTCACACTCCAAGCCACTACCGGTAGGTCCTGCCTTGCTCAGTTGTCATCGTCTCAGTGTGGTTTCGCCAGGTGGGGTGGGTAGGTGGGTGGGAGGGGAGGAGTTGGAAGAAGGGAGGGTATTTGTCAGCTATGTCGAGTCTTGGTTAACAACTTTGCCTCCGTTCATGGTTGGTGTCCCTGAACTTTTCCTTGAGCGTCCTTGTTTTTCTCCAATTTCATGCAGCGATGGCTCTCTGTACATGCACACTGCAAACAGAAGAGACACCGTTAGCAGCCCTGAAGTCACAGACCATCATAACCATAACAAATTATTTCTTTGTATATGATGCTGAATTCCAGCCCCATTACAAACACACACGCATACCCACACTTACAAAACCTCTACTGACCCAGCAGCAGATCGTGTTACCAAGCCGGATCTGTTTACCTGCTCTTGCTGCCATTTGCTTCTGTCTCTGTATTCTTTCAAAGGCAGAGAGAAACATCAGATTGACTGCTCACAGATAAATCTTTCTAGGTTTTATGTGCTTTACAGTTTCTTCGTGTTATATTCATATATATAAAATAAACATTTTAGCTCACAAAACCATGTACTGCCTTGAGATGCTGACTATCATCTAACAACAGGTCCAAGAACGACCCAGTTCCCAGCCCTTGACTTCAACAAAAGCCCTTGAGAGACCTGAATCAAAGTTACACCTGCATCTGAGCCATGCAAGCATTCTGGGTGTTGAGCTGTGCATCTGAAGTGGTGATTCAAGCCCATGTGGCTCCATCGGCCAAGAGCCAAGGTCTGCTCTTGGCACTTCCTATTTATTCCTCTGTAAATCAAGCCAGCCAGCCAAGGTCAGGGCTGTGAGCAGACACATGGGATGAGTTCAGTGACAGCAAGTCAGGAGCTGTCCCAGCTTTCCGTGGTTGTCTGGCAGCACCTGAGAACAGGGTGGCTGGAGGGCACCTTCTCTCCAGACCCTGGCTAGGCAGTGTGCATCCTGTAAAAATGTGCTTGCTGGAGCCCAGACAGCCGGAGAAGGCAGTGTCTGCCCAAGGCACGGCTCATCCCATGTCCTGGGCAGGACAAAGCATTTATCCAACTCACCACGTGGACCAAGTCCTCACAGCTGTTCTCATGCCATGTGAGGTGTGTCAGAGCAGGGGCATGGGCTACTCACACCAAGGAGAGCATCTCTGATGAACTCACTGAAAATGTGATTGTAAGAGTGAGGCATCTCAAGGGCAGGCACAATGGAGCTGAGAACATAAGGCAGGTCCAGACTGCAAATGTCATGTCCAGATCTTTGCAAAAATTAGGAAATGAAGAAATGATTGTGTACTGCTTCATTTCGTGAAGTTGTCACATCACAAACAATGGCAGAGAGATCAAACACAGGATAGAACCTATTGGGGTTCAGTTCTGAGTAAGCAACAAGAACAAAACTTTAAAAATTATTTGAAGAAATGAAAAAAAAACCACCCCACATATGAAAAGGCAATATAAGTGCTTGTATCAATAATCTCCCCTGATTTGCAAATAAATCCCAGCAATTAGAGGCAGGCAGAAAATAACATTATTGCTCTGCGCTTTTACTCCTGACTAGATAAACAGTTACGGCACTGTGCAACAACACAGGACAGAGATAAAGTGCAGTCAACTGTGTATTAATAGGAGGGATATTGAATTGAATATATGAGCAGTGAAAAAAATATTACTTTTCCCAGAGAGCATTTTTCATGCAAGGCTTTCAAAGCAGTTTAAAAACACACACACACACACACACACACACACACACTGGGCCTCCCCAGTGTGCAAGTTTAGCAAGACTAAAAGGAGGTACTGCTCTGCAAACTATTTTTGCTACTGGAGCCATTTTTTTTCATGAAAATTAGTAAAACAGAGAAAATGAAGGAGTTGTCCCATCGGTCTGGGCCAGGATGGGTCCTGCCAGGACTCTCCATCAGGTTCAGACAATGGATGCTGTCTGCATGGTGCTAGGAACATGTGTAGCATGGCAGCAACAGATGGAAAAGGGCTCTTACATCCCCTTTCACTCCTGAGCTGCCCCTCACACCTTGGAGAGTGTCAATCACAACATGGTTGTGAATGGTGAATTTGCCTGTTGTGGAAAAGTACCCAATAAAATCCTAAAGAAAGTATGAAATGGTTAACAACTGAGGAAAACCTGTGCCCTTGTGATTTCTTACCCTGAGTTGCAGAGTCTTTGGATAGCACTGAGGGTGTGCATCATTTCTGTGACTCACCTTATTCTCGGATGTGATGTTTGCCCAGCAGAATTATGTATTTGTGCCAGTGTTGCCCCTGACATTCCATACACAAAGTTTTGTCTCAAATGCACTGTTGCCTTCATTCTGACCCCTCTGGTCCCAAGCTGGAGCTGGAGGGACCTCCATGAGTTCTTCCTCCAGACAGCTGCAGGTACCAAGCTCATCTCATCCACACCCATCCCCAGTAACCCATCAGGTTGGGCCAGATGCTTAACCACAAGGACAGGGCACAGGTGAATGCTGCAGCAGCACCATGGCATGCTGCCTTTCCTCAGCTCCCTGCCTCTCACCACAGCTTTTGGGCAAAAACCTTGACCTGCTAACAAGGCCCACAGAGTAAATATAAACCAGGCTACAGAAGTAAACAACATTTGCAGCTACAAATGAAGGAAACTCTGTACCTGGAAAGCAAATAGGGCAGGAATTATAAGTTTATCTTCCAGTCTCGTGCATGATACAAATACTGATGTGAGGCATGGCTGGAGACTGCTCACACTGAGCTTTTCAGGCAGAGCTGTCAAACCCTCTGTACCAGACAGGCTGTGCCAACACCCCATGCCAGAAAATCTGTAGCAGTATAGGACAAGCATATTTTCAGTATTTAGATACACCTACAGGATCAGTGTATGCCGTACTTACGTGGCATCAAGAGATGCCTGGATATTCTCCTACTCAAGAGGCCTGTGCACATGTGCTGAGCTGTGGCCATGGTTCAGCAGGGGCTGTAAATCCCCTGCACTGTGGCACACCGGTGTGTTACATCTGCACAGGCACGGGGCTTCAAGGCCAGCCCAACATGTGCAACACAGGCTCTTGGACTGCAGCTTGTTCCTCTTTGTAGTGAGGAAGTCTGAGCGTGACTCACACAAGGAGATGTTAGTCATGGACTGTTGTGAGTGCCCAGATCTTCCCAGAATTGGAAGTACATCTTTGGGGTCCAGGACTTGCAGCAATCACTGGCAGGTCTCTTTGAGACCCCTCTGTGGGTGTATGTGTGTGTGTGAGTGTGTAGACACACTTCCCTGTCGGCTGCACCGAGGTAAAGCAGCAGTGGTGTGACAGACATGCCCGGATGCCTGGGAGGTCTGCTGGAGCACACAGCACAAGGAGCTTTGGAAGGATGAGCAATTCAGCTAGAACAAGAGTTCCCTCCCTGCTTTGCCTTGCTTCTCCCACCCACTCACACCCACACACCAAGCCAAATACAGCCCTTAATGTCTGGAAACCAAGCTATTGCTTCGGAGTTTCAATCAGATAACCAGCTCCTATGCCCCAGATTCCAATCAACACATCCATATTCATGCTTTAATTGGAAAGTGCTGTTAGCTTGATCTGCTGAAGAGCTGCAGGCATTAATGGAAGGGGGTGAGCACAACAGAGCTGTGCCCCTGTCTGGTTCTTGTGGCTCTCAATTCCCTGCTCCCCTGCAAATCACCAGTGCCTGCCACTCACAGGCACAAGGGAACAATTTGCACAAAGAACAAACTCATCAATTAGATAGGAGACTGAGGGTACAAGTGAGGAGGAAGGGGGTGGCAGGGACCATACTTCCTGAAGGCAAAGACGTGGAAGGGGCTGCCTGTCACCCAGAAACAGCTCAAACTCTTGCCTACATGCTGGCACAGGATCTCACTCTCATTTCTGCTTCCCAGACATGGCACTGGCACACCACCCACATGATGACACTGAAATCACCCTGGGCATCAGGGACTGCCTCAGTTTGGGAAGCATCATTTTGTGTCCTGACCCTAGCATTTCTCACTTGGCATCACTGCAAGTTGAGGAGGTTCAGGGCATGCAACAAACTCCATTTCCTTTCTCTAGAATATGGCAAAAAGCTTATTAAGCACATTAGATATTCCCCATCTATCCATCTTCACTTTGTGTCTTTCCTTCCCCCAGACCCTTGCGAGTCATGAGGAACCGAAATTTTTCTAAGGTGCCATTGAGCAGGTGGGCAGTCCTGCAGGATCACCATGTGCCTGGTGATCACAGTTTCTGGCTGGATCTGGGCAGGGCTGGAAGCACATCCTCTGGCAGCAGCCCAGAGAAGGCTCCTTGCCTTAACAGGTACCACAGCTCTGGGTCTCAGTATCTGCCTGGGCAGCTGTATTTGCCAATGGTTCAGTGCAGGGAATTAATTGCCTGAGAAGCAGCTCTCATGGGCACCAGGGAGTGAGTGATTAGGCACCCTCGTTTTCTGCCTCTAATTACCATGTTCTAAATCCCAGCTGATGTATTTCAGAGGTATGTGAGCTCGTGTCTATCTGGTAAAATGTGAAGGATGCTGCCAGGTAGAATCACACTTTGTTCAGATCGGGATGGCAAAAAGCCAAGCAAAATCACAGTTAAAATACATCACGTTTGCCATTTAATAAGATGATCAATAGTCTAATAGATGAACAAGTGACTTAGTGTGGGATAGAAAACAACAAAGCCTGCCCACCTGGAAGACAGACCCAAGAGAGTAGCTGCGTTAGCAATGAATTATAGAGTGTGGAGATTTTGAGGTTTGATTTTTTAAAAATACTTTTTAGGATGCTGGGAAAGTGACATTTTACATGGGCAGGTAGTAATAGGACAAGGGAGAATATTTTTAAACTAAAAAAGAAGAGATTTAGGTTAGACATTAGGAAGAAATTCTTCTCTGTGAGGGCACAGGTTCTCTGTGCACTGGCACAGGTTGCCCAGAGAAATTGTAGATGCCCCATCCCTGGAAGTACCCAAGGCAAGGCTGGATGAGGTCCTGAACAGCCTGATCTGGGGAGGGTAGCATCCCTCCCCATGGCAGGGCATTGGGACTAGATGTTGTTTAAGGTCCCTTCCAACCCAAGACTTTCTATTACTCTGTCCATTATGTATTAAGCTGTTGCCTTTGAAGCATTTTCACAAGGCCTACTGCATTTTCTTAGTCAACAGTGTCTTGTACTTCTTTACAACATCTGAGGACTCTGCCTTAACAAAACTTGGATGTTGTTTCCCTGAGGAATGGCACTGGGAGAGATCTGGCCACTTGGATACTCATCAATGGCAACAAATGGATCCAGACTAGCCATTAGCAGGTCTCTCTTCACATCATGAGAGCTGAAGCACCAGAAATTCAGAGTTAAGGGCTGCTCTGCTCACTTAGATGGAAGAAGTTTTCTGCTTCTTTGGCTAGATTTGCCACCTTAAATGTTTTCTAGTTTGGGTCAGGAGAGAGAAGAAATGTAACTCCTTGGGAGAGTTACATTTGGAAATTATGTCTTCAAGGAAAAGGAAATAACAGCGCATCCACAGTAAGCATCTGATAATATTCCTATTTAAATGACTGGAAACTTCTCACATTGTTTGAGATGGATTTGGATATTTAGAAGAACAAAAGGCACTGTGGATGGTAGGGTTGTTCCAGCACAAAGAGACTGAAATTTCTCTGAAAGATTGCTTCTTGTCCAAGTGACAATCATACTCAAGCTCATTTCTTGTGCAGTCTAGTTCAATCTTGATGTCTTCCCTTTAGGGCTCACTTAGCTCAAATAATCAGTGATCAGAAATAAAAATATCAAAAGAAGTGTGTTGCGTATGTGTGTTTTGAAGCAAAACTGGCACCACACAGTACATCAACTTCTGCCTACCAGGCTGTTTGCCTTGGCTTTGCCTGTGCACAGATGGGAGAGGAACTTAACGTCTCCCCTGTTGTTACTTAGTAAGTTTTTTGTGCTTTCATATTGATTAAGCTTAATCTTACTTCTAAAAACAAACAAACCCTACCTACACTAAAGTAAAAAAACCTCCTACCAACCAAAACCCAAAACTTTTCCAGTTGGTATCTATTGAATTTTGTACAAAATACCTCCAGCATCCTGCCAATCTACGTGAGTCAAAACACTCTGAGTGTTTAGCACAGCAGAAAGCTGTAGCTGCTAAAAGCCACGGATAACACATATCCATGCACAGATACTACTTTGTTTATATACATATGTGCTCCCATGAGCCACTTAGAAATTATCTGTGAGGATATTTCTTATTTATGTACTAGTTTGCCACCCATTTGCAATTTCAAGGAGACCTCTGAATTCAGAGAGCAGGAAGAAGCAATGGGAATCAAATGAGCTTGGGGAGAAATCTGGGCTTTTTTTCTGTTTCCCTTCCCTGTGAACATTCTCTTCACTAAACTGCTGCATAATTTTTCTGTACATCAGAAACAACTGGGAAGTTTCATCTCAGAGATAACTACCATTGAGTGGTAGGTGTAGTGATTCTTAGCAATGGATGTGGCTCCTCTCCTTCCCAGGAGTAGCAGATCCCTCCTCGCACACATTCCTGTGTCAGCCATCACGTGGCAGGGCTAATGCTGGTGGTGGTACCCAGCAACAGGAAACCTGGGGGTGTGACTGTGGATGGAAGCTGTGTCCTGAATAAGCAGCAAAGCCCACACACTGGGGCAGGCCACAGCATTCTGCAGAACCAACATGCAAATACAGCAGGAAAGTTCTTTGAGTATTTCCTTGGAGTCATAACAAAGAGAAGGAAGCTGTTAAAACAGGGTAGAAATTGCCCCTTTTCTGTAATATCTCTGCTTGCAAGCTCTGCTCATGGGGACTTTGATGCATGCGGTGCAGAGAAGTCACGTGGAGATGAGTGCGTTTTACTCCAGCCCTCCCCGCAAGCCTCTGCTACCCACAATGAATCTTAGGCTTGGGAACAGAGTCGTCCGTCTGGAGTCACAGTCCCAGACAGCTGAATGCTTTGGGAAGCTGACACGTGCCTTGGCTTGGGAGACTGCCAGCTCTTTGATGCAGCAGCGCTCACAAAGCCTGACTGCAAAGCATGTGGAGGAGGGAAGGAGTGGAGGAGCCCCTAATTTGGCTGCCAACTTCCAAAGCGCTCACTCGCTCGGGAGGTTATGTGACAGCTGTGATTGAGGCAAGTGTGGGAGGAGGCAACTGCGGGAAAGGGAAGCTCTTGGGCTGGGCTAGGTTATTCAAAATGAAAGCCAGAGCGGCATTTGCTGAAATGAGATCTCTGCTGTGGCTCAGGCAGCTCTGTTAAGGCAAGGCTTTCCATGAGGAGAGCCACAGGAATGGCCTAGTTTAATGCATGCAGAAGGAAACTATTGAGCCGTTCAGCAGACACGGTGCATGCGAGATTAAAAAAGAAGCCTGGATTCAAAGGATCCCACTGATCAGTGTCAAGGCCCATCTGGGCAGTGAAGAAATACCAGAAGGAGGTGGAAACCCAACTGTGAAAGCTGGTGCTTGTAAAAGACTCTCCTCGCAGTCAAGGGAAGAGAGAAGCTGGTGACCAACCCAATGCCTGAAGCAGGCCCTGTTCCTTTGCAGAACACGAGGGCTTAGGGTACCAATCCCACTAATGCCTCAGATAAAGAACAAAAGGTTCCTGGCTGCAGAGAAGCTGTTGAAAACAAGCACAGGACAAGCAGCTCCAGGCCATCCTCTGCTCTTTCAACATTTCCATTTCCTGTGCAAAGGCCACAGATACTCTGGGAATGCTACACAGAATTTCTCTCCTGCTTTGCTTCAAACAGCCTTTTCGTCACACTCACAACTGCCCATCCCTGAGCTGGGAAGCTTTTAAAAAGGCCACTGCTGTGTAGAGAGAGCTGTGGCCTCCACCACTTGTGAGTGGTACCTGTTAGGAGAGCATCAGTTCAAACCTTCTCCCACAGCCATCATGGAGTAGTGAGAGGGAGCACAGAGATGTGCAGCCAAGACAGGTTACTGTGGCCCTGAAGGGGACAAATGGCAGGACTAATATGGGGTCAGAAAGGCATGTCTAGTTTGGGGATCAGAAAGCAGTGCTTTTCCCAAGCAAGAGATAGAAGTGTTGTTTCCAGTCAAGTTTGTAACTATTAAGTACTAGGCTTACCACACTATCTCTCCGTTTATCAGGAGCTAGCCCACGAAAAGAAAAACATCCTGACAGGAGCCTAGGGTACACTACAGAGAGTTCAGGCATCAGCAGGAGGGCAGAACTTCAACTCCATGACTTTCACTGAAGCCTCATGCTGTGACAAAGACATATGGCATGACAGCATCCCATCTAACTCTGGACAACAACTCTACTCCCCAGTGACTAACTAGGATGAGGATGAGGAAAAACAGATATAAGTTTTCTCAGGGTAGACATGTACAGAACATCCACAGCTGTGCTCGTAGGACCCATTTTTCTCCTGTTCCTATGAATGGAGAGCCAAAGTCTAAAATTAGGTGAGATAAATTCTGTCACTACTGACTCTACATGGGACTGGAAACCTACTGAAATAACACTGGCAAAATCCTCTGAGAAGACAACATTATGATCAATGCTGCACGACGTTCCTTTGATACTGCTGGCTGCTTTTCTTTACCAGTATTTTCTTGTGTTGCTGGGCTTTTAGATTCATCCTTTAGCACCCCAAAGCTAAGAAACCCTTTTTAGAGGGGAAGGAAAGCAGAGGAAACGCTAACAGTGCAGCCTAGCATTTATCTGAAGTACTACAAACATTTCTTCTCCTTGCTTTCTGGTCTTGAAGCCCAACACCCCCACCCAGGAAACTCCAACTCTGAAGCTGTTAACTCCCCCTACCCAAACCCCACTGAGGGAGAAAGTGGGCAGATTCCATACCTTCAATGGGTTTGGGTACAAAATGTGATGAAGGTTTGGTTTTTTTCACTCGGTTTCCCTTCATAATTTGACCTTCTTTATTGAGTCCCAGGAACCACGCTCGTCCGGATTCCTGCTGCCGGTACAGCGTGGAGGAATAAATAACGTAGTAGTTTTCAAAGACAGATTCTTTAAATTTGCACTCTGGTGTGAAAACATCCTGCAGTAAGAGAAAGAGAGAAGAAGAAAAAGCAATGGAAGAATTAATCATTGATCTTCTAAATTAGGCATCACTGAGTGATACACAATGGTCACACACTGCAGTTAACAGAAAACAACAGGCACCAGCAATGCCAGCTCCCAGCAATAACACCCATCTAGACAACTCATAGCTGAAAGGCAAGGCTCTCCCTCCCTGGAAGAGCTGTGGTTTGCAAAACAGCCTACAGTGAACAGGCATGAAAAACATGCAGGAAAAGTCAGAAATTTGCCAGCATTCAGACTGAAATACTAAACAACAGAAAGAAAAAAGAGAGGAGAGAAGCAGCCACAACCTTGCTGTTCCCGATGCCTTCCTCTGGTTTTGCTCATACCTTTCCTGTGATGGGCAAATGTACAATGCTTGTTTAAAATATTGAGGTTTCTTCAAATTCTTAGAGGCAAAGGGCAGTTTATTGAACCATTTAAGAGGATTCAAAGGAATGAGAGTAAAAAGCAAGTAAACCATTTAATTTCAAGAGCAGTGTGAGGAAATGCTGGCACAAAGCCTGGAAATCTTTCAATAAAGAGGAATAAGTAATTATAAAGATTTCTGGCATAAGTATTTCTGCAGGTACCAAGAAGCATTTCCACACCTGCCCCAAAGCAGAGCATAGGGATCTGAGCAGGACATACCCCAAACCTGTAATGGCTGTAGGAGTGGCTGTGCCTTTGCCACTTGTGTTGGCTCTGCATGAAGTCTCCAGGAAAAAACTACACTCAGCTAAGGACTAGTACTTGTTATGTCCCAGTATTCAGGATTTTCACAAAAGAGAAACATTAAACCTTTTTTAAAAGATCTGGCTAACCAGGGGATTCTGTGACAGCAGGCTCCCAAACCTCCAGTGAGTCGTATGTGGCTGTTAGCGGGTTGGGTTTTGTTCCTAGACTTTGATATTGAGCAGAAAACTTATCCTGGCCAAACAAATTCTCCCACTAATTTTCTAAAAACTGTTATTGCAAAGAAAGTTCGAGCCACAATGCAAATTCATTTTCTGAAGCAAAATTGTTTCAACAAAAAAATCCCTTCTTATGGATCCCAGAAAAGGCATTCCTGAGACCTGTCAGTGAAGGCAGATCTTTCTACAGGCAAGTGATGCTTCCTCCCAAACCTTTGCCACTCCCAAGTCTTTGGGAGCTTCTCCAGCCTTGCCAGTGGAAAACCCATGACCAACATCTGAGCAAAGCATCTGGAATAATGCCACATATCTACTGCAGACATTATTTAAGAGTGAACATTCTGAACATTCAGCAACACCCAGGAACGTGTTCCCAAGCAATCTGGGGGTTATATAAAGTGTTGCTGGCATGACAATAAATCCAGTGTGCAACAGACCCACAGAGACTGGCAGGCTTGAAGCTATAGGAGAAAAAGCACAGCACAAAGCACAGAGCTGTGCTGCACACGTGCATCAATCATTAGCACCACACAGGTAAAAACACCATCAGCAGAACAGGCCATTTTGTCTTATCTGAGGGAGTCCTTCTTGCCAGAGAAATAAATATTTTTAAAAGAGAGTGAAACAAGTTAAGAGAGATCTAGATGACTTAGAGCACTATAAAATGGTATTTGAAGTAGCTTCCCAAAAGAACAGTGCTTAAGCATTCCTTAAATCTGCCCTTTATCTCCAGGCTTTGTCTTGCCTGGGAAGGCGCAGCTCACCTGGGAGCTGGGTTTGCAGAGCTCCCTCTGAACTGCTGGCTCGGGGGCACTCCCTGGCACCAGGCCCAGCCAGGCAGCAGCTCTCAAACCAAACTGGACAACTCAGTCCCCTTTCCCATGACTTCAATACCCCATCAGTAAAAACTTATCAGGAAAATTCCCTTTAGGGGGACTAAAAAGTTGGCAGGCAGTGAAAGATAACTCCCAACATGACCTAAACATGGAACAAAGACTATTTTCATTGAAGAAGAAATATAAAAGCTAATGCATTGAGAAAATGTAGTTTCACAAAAAAAAAAAAAAAAAGATATTTTAATTAGAAGTTATTGCAGATTAAGTTTTCAGCTCAATATCTATTTTAAAATTACTGCAGTATAATATTTTATGACATGGAGCAGTAGTTCATAAAAGCAGATGCTGTACCAATAAAGTGACATTCTTAAATTATTTTAAAGCAAATGCAAGACATCAAACAGACATCACAGTAATGAAGATTCTAAAAAATAAAGAAAAATCTATTGATTTCCTTTAAATGTTTACCCTCCCCCACAAGCAAACAAAAGCATCCTATTCATTGTGTGAGTTGGCTGGTTGATTCCTTATCTCCCATGATTCAGTTGAAACAGCACTTCAGGTTATGAACCATGGCAACACTACTATGAAACACCCCAGCTCTGTCCATTCAGCAGCTTAGAAAAGCCACAGATTTGACAACTAAGTCCTACTTAAATAATACTGGGTTTATTCACTATTACCCTCTTCTTACATACATCATCTCACCAGCAACAACTGTGCCATGTGGAGACAGACATGGGACACTGCTCACCCTGCCACCAAAAATGACACATCCCCAGTCCTCACAGGTCTGAGCAGCAGCGATCTCTGTGGGCACTACCATGGACTTGACACCAAGAGCAAGAGCAAGAGGATGAAGAAAGGAGTCAGGGCAGAGGAACAGGACACAGGCCACTCTCCCAAGCACTGCCTGAGGATTTTTAGAGTGTCCTGTAAATCTCATTAACATTCAAACCCTTATGTTTTTCTTCACTGGTGTCCTCTTGGTGCCCCATGGCCAGCCTTCAGCTACACTGCATCATTTAGTTTCATCACATGCCTTTTGCTGCCAGCTTTGGGGCTACCAATAACAAAAGGCTATTGGGATATTAATGGCCAAATCTATCTACAAGCTTCACTCTCAAAATTATTGTGCAATTATGCTGAATCTGGTGGGAACTGCTGTTTCAGTTGTCTTAGGCTGAGATGAGCTAGGAAGACAAAAGTGCAGGTGAGCTTCACAACAAGAATGCAGTTTGTAGCAGCAAAAAATCACTGATCTATTGACCAGACCTCTGGGCCATGCACAATTTGGGTTTTTTCAATTTGTTTGATTTTGTTTATAAGATAAATTCACTGTTGATGAAATGTGCTACATGGGAAGACCTGGAGTCCAATATTTTCTCTTAATCTCAGATAAAGAGTGGGTAAACACAGCAAAGGGATCCTCAGGCTGTGCCCTCCACGTGCTTCTGACAGGACATAAGGACACCCTGCCCCAGAGGCAATGCTATGGTAAAGCCCTGGGGTTATGAGCACCATTTCATATCCCCACTTGCTGCAGGGACCTTTGGAAACAAGGTTATAATGTGTCCCACCCGATTCTTTTTCCAACTCTCTCCTTGACTGAAATAGCATCACCAGGTACAAGACAGTGAGAGGACAGATGGTTTCTATCTTTTAATCACCAGTCTTTTTTCAGTCTTTAAACAAAGAAATAAACAATGACTATCTTCTGCACAAAGTCCACAGAGGTCCCCTGTCAGCACTGTCATGAACTCAGCTCATCCACAAAGCTCTTCTCATTAAAGAGTGTGCTTGTGATTTGTAGAAAAAAAGATTCTGTTTAACTCAATGTGAAACATCTCTTTGACTGAACAATTTTTGCATACAAAGTAAATAAATACATTTATTTGTTTACCATTTGGAGATTTAGAGCCTGAGGTATTTTGTTAAGTGTCTACAGATATTACTGAAAGTGGCTTGGAAAAGCAGTTCTTTTTTTAATTGCTAAACTAAAAGCTTGCACAAAATATTTGCAAAAGAAACATTAGTAATTTACATGCAAAATTATTAGCATTTGCTTGCAACTTGTTTTTGCATCTCAATCCAGTCCCTTGAACAAAAGGCAATTGTATTAAGAAGAGTAATTAGATATGCTTTGAAAAAAACAAACATAGGTCTGGTTTGTGCTAACTGTAGTTTAACTGGAAATTTCACAGTCTAAAGGAAAAAAAAAACCAAAACCTAACATAGTAGTTATCACAGAGCAAAAAAGGGAGATCACATTCAATGACACTTGGAACCAAAAGGAGCTAAATGGGGATGCATCCGCCATTGGGGGGATTCAGTGTGTCAGACCTGCTCAGTGAGGGTATAACGTACCACAGATTGCCCCAGAAGTTATTTCTGGATTAGAAAACCAAGATGTTTCAATTATTCCTCATCCCAGTTGTGTCTCCTGCCATCTATAGTTGGAAATATGGATGTGACTTCCAGGCACAAGCCAACCTCTGCATCACATGAGCCAGTTTGGTTCCTCTGGGAGATGTTGGGAATGTCTGGGCCCATCTATCCTTCACCACAGCACAGACTGGCAGTGGTTTGTGAGAGGGCAGATTTCTTTTCTACTCTACTTCAGCTTTCACCTGGCCTGGTCAGGTAGATCTAACTCAACCTCTCTGAACACAGTAAGTTTGACTGGACCCTCCTATGCATTTCTGTAAAGCTGGAGAAATTTCACAGACATCGGTGCAGAGGTGCTGCTGTCAAACCTATGGGCAAAAAGCTGCAGGGCATTCAGAAATGCACTGACAGACTCAGAAATCTCAGCTCCTTCAAAAAATGCCAACCCAACAGGGCTATAGCCCTGGTGCAATCACAGTGCTGCCCAGGGCAGTGCACAGCCCTGGTGCTGCTCAAGAAAACAGTGCCAGTCCCTCTGTACCAGCCTGGGAACATCCCTGCCACTGAGCATCCTCAGCCAGAAGGTGCAAAAATAAGGGTCCCCATAAGCAACAGCATGATGCTTCTAGTTTCTGATTATGAGAGCCAGCAATCTGCTCCCCAGAAGCCCCTGGCGTCCCCAGATCATGGCAGAAATGGTGACAGGTCTCCAAGTGCCATGCTCAGGGAAAGCCAGCAGGAAACTGTCACAAGCTGCTGTTATGTTCAAACCCAGCTGCAAACTCAGCGTCCCTCCAGACTGGGCAGTTTTGTTCATATTGCTCACCATTTCCCTACAAACATTTCCAAAATTGCCAGATAAATAAAGATCTTTTTTTTTTTCTTTTTTCCAAGATCTCCTTTTATTATATCCCAAAGGAGAACACCAAACACTCACATCCACAAGCAAACCTAATGACTTAATAAATTTAGTCACTGAAACTAGCAGCAATAAAAGCAAAAACCCATTCTGCGAGTAGTTTGTGTCACAGTTTAGGAAAGGGATGTTAATTATGACTGTTGAAATATCTAACTAACACACTCCCAGAGTAACAGTTTTCCTTTGTTTACAGCACTTATGGGTTCCTCTTTTACGTTCTGCACAATTACTGAGCCAGATCTTCAGATGGGATAAAAACACTAAACTGTACCATAGTCTACTGCATGGCAAGGCTTCCCTCCCAGAGAATCTGGCTCAGGATACTTACTGATGTTAGTGTTAATACTTAAGAGCTCATCAGCTCATTTAAAACATATTAAGTAGGAATCATAAATATCAGCACAGCTATCAGCAGTGACATTTCACTGTTGTTGCGTAGGCAGAGTATGGAATGATTGGATTGTGTTCACTTGTCTGTATAAGTGCTGTTCCATCCCAGAGAAAAGGATGGCACTATAGAAGAGCATCTGTTTTATGGGGCTCTTTACCCAGCAAAGCCCATTCTGCATTCCCCACCGACCTCAGGGCAGGATTTCATCAACACTCCTCTGATGCTTACAGCACTGAGAAATTCAGCATTGAAATCTACATGGATGTGGCAAGACACCAGATTCTTGAAGACATTTGTGCTTTCAGATGAAATGCAGGTGTCCAACTCCTATTTAAACCCCTGAAACCTCAGATACTATGTCTATGAATATCTGAGAATTGTGACCACAAACCTCATACAACAGCACTCGTTCCTGGCATACTCATTCCCTGGACAGGTCTTTAACCACAGAGATTCCATCCGCAGGATAAGCCCTGTGGAGACCCCAGCAGCACTGCCACAGGCAGAGATGCCTTGCACAGAGTCCCATGCAGTTCAGTGCCCACCTGCCTCAGTGTAGCTTCTCCCCTGACCTAGGCTTGCATCTGTCTGGAAATGCTTTAAAATAATTGTAGCTGAGCTCTCTCTTGGCATGTGATCAAGAACCACAAATGTGCATCCAAACTTTACATCTCATCACATCTTTGTCCAGATGGCAGGTGATATTCTACTCTTCACACTCCACTCTTCCTCCCCCTTCTAGCTCTGTAAGAGATGGGTGACAAGTCTTCTTGGTGGCCTTTTAGAAGTAGGAGAGAGCAGATACATTTTAAAATAACAAGCTGCTACATGGGAGTGTTCAGCCCCGCTGCAGGGTAGAGATTCACTTGATGAGGCAATATGGTATCTGAAAGCATTCTGACTCCGCCTGGACCATCTGTGGGCTGGAAGGAACACATTTTCAAATAAATCATCATCTATGCAGGTCTGCTCTCCAGCTCTGGGAGCTGGGAAACAGCATTAGCAAATCACCTAACTTACTGCCTCTGAAAAATTAACTAGAGGGCTATCTGCCCTCACTTTTGTGGGAACCCTGTACTCAAGGTAAATAATTGTTATCTAGCTCCCCTTTAAAACACCCACCCAAGAAGTGGAGTGCAGATCTGCTAAGTCTTGTGAGCTGACCCAATATTCCTAGACAGGCAAAAAAACCCTAGTGCTGGACAAGCTTCTGTAATTAGGCTACAGATCTTTGTATGTGGACAAAGGCTGTCCTGAAGCACCTTTTAATGTTCAAGGACTGATTAAGTGATTCACATCACCATCACTGAGGAACGCTGGAGACAAAGGTGATTGCAGCACAGACGTGCCCAAGGTGTCCTCAGCAGCAAGGACACCTGCCCAGCCCGCAGCAGAGCACTGACCAAAACCCCTGGTAGGTTCTGCAGGACACTGAGCTCTGTTTCACCCCAAATAAACCAGTTACCTCGATCACAGTGAGCACACACATCCACACAAGCCACGGTCTCCCTCTGGCTACAGAGCAAATGAGTTTTGGGGATCCTAATCCAGACCTGACCATCCCACCACAGCTCAGTATTGTGTTCTTTTGCTTTCAGTTCTTGGTCTGCCCACCGTGCAGGCACATTTTCACCAAGTACTTCATAAAATGCCCACATTCTCTGCACTGGACTTTGGTGAGCTGCTCATGCAATCCTCACAGGAACACAGCTTTCAGCCTGATTGATGACAAGAACATAACTGGGGATGACTCTTCCAGCCAGGCTGCTCACTTCCATACCTCCTTGGAGAGCCTGGGGGGACTGGATGAAGGAACAGGCTCTGTAAGTAAGGCATGGCTACCAATGACTGCACAGCTCCATGCGCAGTGTGACCTGCAGAAGCCAGCACATCGAGCTGCTCACTCGTGGCACACTGAGCAAGACACATATTTTGCCCTTTGCTTCACTTTTTCTTAATGATGGACCCCAAATTCAAATTCATGGTTACACAGAGTAAATTTTTATCTCTTCTTCTTAAAATGTAACATGTATTTGCAATTTACTTGATTGTTTTAGTGTTTAATTTTGGATCTTATTTCAAGCTGGAATTTTAAAGCCTCTGAAAGTTTGGACTGCACTGACCTGGAGTAGTGATCACAGCACAGCTCACTCATGTGGCACTTGGCCCATCCAGTGTAGCACTGCTCTTCCAGGAAAGCAACTGCTTCCCACAAAGAGGTTTTTCCTGACACCACTGTCTCTGGTATTGCATTCCTGGCAGCCTGGGGATCTGGTGAAACCCTAGGATAATTTCTAACCTGGGAATCTCAGCTCATCTATTGTCTTCTCTACATTCTGTTTTCCTGACAAAGTGTCTGAAATTGCTAACAATGTTATCAACTCTACTTACTCCAAAACACCATCCAGTAATATATTTTTGCTTTCAGACAAAATGATCATGAGACAAGATGGCACTAGATGAAGATATGTTAGTTGCATACAAGAAAAACAGATTTCCTAAATTAGCATCATACTGCCTCATCTGCTAAAGCCTGAAATAACTATAAAGAAAAATAATAATGTAAGAACCCTAGAAACACAGCCAGATGGGATGCTCTGAACCTCTGATCTCTGTTTCTTGGCATCAATCTGAGTCTGAGCACAGGGCAGAATAAATTGATTTGTTGCCTTTGGTTATGTTTGTGAGTCTGCTATTTTTATTATTGTTGATAATAATTACAATGTATAAACTAAAGTAATAGTTATGCATTTATAAACATGAGATTATTTTCTTCTGATAGTCAAAAGAAACCTTTTAGTGGAAAGTAAGCAGTCAATATTGGGTTTGTCATATTATTTATATTAAAATCATCCTCAAAGGTTCAAACTAGTGTATAAATGCCTTGGGCATTTAATAAAATGCCCTCAGAATGACAGGAGGACAGAGTAGATCTCATCATTTCTACATTTTTGTGCTAATGTCCTGAGCACTGAAAGACCAGACAGCTAGCTAGGTGCTTGGCAAACAGGAGGTGTCAGTGAGTGGAGAAACAAATTTCAACCAAGTTCCATTTCAGTTTCTTAGGCAAACACCCTCTCTTTCTGACATAAATGAAATAATGCAATTATAACAATGTCAGCAAGAAAAGGACTAGGAATGAGCTCCAGCCCTTGTAAAGAATAGTCTTACAAGTGTTTTATGGTTTTTAACACAGACTAAACTCTCTTGTTCTCACCTAACAGTACAGCCTGAAGAGTGCTGGTCTGAGGGAAGAAAATGGCCTCAACCCAATTTTCTGTGTAGCTCATTTTTTCTGTGTAATTCATGGTCACATGGGCAGAAGATAAGAGGACTTGCCAAGGAATTCACCAGGCCTATTACAGCCCTGAGATGGTGATGTTCTGAGATAGCCTCTCTGCCTTGATTCTTAAATTCAAACTGTGAGACTCACTGGAAACTCACTCTATCTTTCTTAATGCTGGAAAGATCTCTCCTGCATTAAACCATCTTCAGAGTTGTCATGACTAGGGCTGGAAATCCAGTTTCTTTGGTGCTGAAACATCAATTTTGAAGATGAGTGGTGCTAGATTATTAATATTTTGACAGTTTACTGACAGATTGGCTACAACTGGGCAATTAACAGAAAGTCCTGCAGTCTAAAGCATCAACTGAGCCGGTGATGGACCAGCAGGTTCTTACAACCAAGATGAAATGTTACAAAGTGTGACAATTTATGGGGGCTTTTCCCACCCCTCTGTACACACTGCTGTAGCGCCTACACGGTGAGAAGGAAAGGTTCACAGAATATGCTTGGGAAGAGGCCAGTTCTGCTGCCCACTGGGAGAGCCAAAGGGAGCCCTCTGAGATCTGTGCCTCAAAGCCTAAGGCCCAGCAATATTTCTGCTGACAAAGCCAGTGAAAAAGGTTCATGGGGTTTCCTTAATATCTGCCAGGGTAACAGGTGACACTTCACAACCCTCTGCTCACCATCCCAACCCCCAGTGAAGGGAGGTAGGTAGGTGCTATAAAGGAAGACTGTGGATGGTGTGCAGGCACATTTCTGTGGCTTTTAGACATTTATTTCCTGGTTTTCTGAGAATTAAGAAAATCAACCAACTCTGCTGTGACAGAATTTCCATCCACATATTGACCACAGTATCTATGCACAGCTTGAATGAGCTGGCAAATCTCACAGCCCCAAAACAACTTCACAGACAATACTGGGCTTATTAATACTTTGATTGGATTTCCATGGTATGTATGTACTGACAACCTGACTTGTTCTTTTTCTGTTAGTTTCCTTTTGATGTGAAATAACCTGTAGACAATGTACAAACATTTTGAATGGACCCAAACTACGTCACAGCTCAGATCTGACTGTCCCTGTGTATGCAGCCAACTGCCCCATTGTAGATGATGCTTCCCAGGAATCAGACAGACAGAAGTACATCATAAGGGATTTTGCAGCAGTGGCTATAGGGAAATATTTCACTCTGTTGCACACTTTGCTAGAGAACACAGATTAGCTTTGGCATCTGATCCTGTTCATAAGCCAGCTAATGACTTCAGCTTCCAAACTAAGATAATATAGTCACTCTAGAGAGAGAAATACAACACACTAACTCTATTTGGCATAATGCACAGTAAAGCAGGAGACCATTTTATTGTGGGACTAGTATACAGAAGAATGTGCAAATGTCTTTAAATTATATGATCCAAAATCAACAAAGCAATCCAGAGCTAAAAATTACTGCTTTCTCCTTGTAGCTACTTATTACAGCATGCAGGCTCAGTGAGATCCAGGGTTTACAATTAGATCTGAAGGCATTTGATTATTTTTTACTGTGTTTAGACTGCAGGACCAAATACATAGAGTGAAGCTCTTACTGGCAAGGGCTGGATGCAAGGGCACCGTAGACATTTCAGAATGGGTTCAACCTGGTCTATATGCCACCTGGTCCCACAGTCTGACCATCTAGTATTTTAGTGGCACTCCCAGAGAGAACCCTTCAGTTTAGTTTTACCCAGAGGTGAAGTTTGCACAGCCTGAACCACTCTGTGGTGCAAACCTAAGAGCTGTATGTGAAGGTGACTGGAGGGATTTTTCCAGAAGTGCAATCCTGGTCTAACTAAAGCATTAATCCCAGAGCTAGCTGGGATAGTTGGCTTAGTGCAGTGGGGTACGATAAAGTAGGCATGTGATGATGTGAAATGTCAGTGTTCTTAAAAGGGGCTGAGGGCCCTGTATGCCCTCTGGAAAGCAGGGACATGAGCAGCCTGCTGTAACCACAGTGGGGGCTGTACACAAGGTCCTCTTCCACCTTGTGGAGTTCACAGTTCAGATTGTTCCTTTATGATCTCAAATGCCTCAGTCACACTGGATATAGTAACACAAAGCCTTCCAAAAAGCACTTACCACCAACATCCACTAACAGCTACACTGGCCCTAGTAACAACAAAACAGTTACTGAGCCTGCCTACTTGAAATCATACCTGGCTTGCAGAAAGCCTGGAGTTTACTACATGTCACAGCTGGATTCTTCTGAGATTTGAACATATTTTCCTTAGCATGATAAATTTGAAATCAATCTTATTTATATGTTCTATCAAACATGCTGAGGGGGAAGGAAGTCAGGGCTGTCCTGACTATATCACTGGAGAAGAAACATGTCATTCCTGCTTTCTTCTGTGCCAGTACAGAAGTAGGGAAGGGAAAAAGGCCCCACTGATCCAAAAATGCCCCACAAAAGAGAAACTGTTGGCTCATGGGCATAACAGTCCTTCCTTATCATTTGCAATATTTCTTAGTTTCCATCTGTTTTCCATCTGTCCTGAATCATTAGTGCAGCAACATGAGCACAACTGGATCTAAGAATCACTAAAACTGGACTAAATATTCTGTTCCAGGAATAAACACTGATTCATGAATGTTTGTATTAAAATTTATATGATCACTTCCACAACAATGGAGATGAAGGAGAAGATGAGAAGTCCCATGGAAACATAACTTCTGGTGCTGGGAGAAACCCACAAAGATAACCTCTGTCAAAGTTCTGATTTAACTCAGCCAAAGGCAGGGACTTCATGCAAGCAGAATGATCTGGCAGAACTGTGATGATCTGTGCATAGTAATGGACCTGAACAGTCACTTCTGCCTCTACAATCTATGGCACTGGGGTGAGCAACAGGCAAGGTGTCCCAGCCTATCCTGTCACACACAGTGTAGCCATGAACAACCATCACCATACAGCACAACACAAAAGTATCTGGAAGGTGAAAACTCATGAAGCAAAAATTCAATCAGCAAGTGGTAGAATGCTTATCTAATCACTGGGCTTTCTTCACTAGTCCACACTACTGCATCTCAAGTGACCTAGGCAAAGCCTATTAACAAACTGCTAATTCACAAATATGTGCAACTACACTTAGAGGAACACACAGAAAGTAAGGGCACCACGGGGATCATTTTACTTAGAAGAGGGCAGTAAAAAATATGAGGCAAGTGAAGCACAAAAGGAAAATAATAAGAGTTGTGAGATTTTGTTTTTAAAGCTGGTCATTAAAAAAATAAACTTTCAACTGACAAGGATGCTTTAAAAAGTCTGCTTTCTAAATTTAACTTTGATATTGAAAAGTCTTGGGTTCTGTTCTTTTGGTTTTTTGTTAGCGTACGTTTGATAAAAAACCGAGGCGTGATAATCCTAGCGCTACACATTTTCAAAAGCCATTCTTTAGCTGCAGCCTCTTCAGAGGGTGCAGATAACATTTGCATGGATACAAAGCCCTTGCAGAAAGAATGTTTCTTAAGGGCAGAACTGGCTGTAGGGTTTAATATTGTAGAAACAGAGACTCAAAATCAGCAGCATTCACATTAATAGCCATTAAATTATTTATTCATATCAGGCTCTGGAAGGCAGTAGATAGACTCAGGTTGTTCTGAAGGGCTTAACTCCCATAAACTTTGTTGCATGACTTACTTTCAGTTACCTTTTTGAGGAACACACATTCATTATTACAAGTCTTGGCACACATTAATGCCTTTGGCTCCTTCTTTCTCTGATTTTTGTGAATGGGGAGAAAAGTCTGTGCACCAAGTAATATCCATATCCAGGAAGCAGATGCCAGAGTGTAGCACAGTCCATGCTCCAATGCAGCAGGACAGAGAGGGTTAGTGTAGAAGAGGCTCCCCAAATTTTTTCTGTCCATACTACAAAACAACAGTTCTCAACAAGCTTCATCTATAACCTTCTCCCACAAATTTCTTTCCCCCACAAATTATATGATAAAAAAAAATACTACAAAGCTGTTTTGAAATATATGTGCTTCAACAGTTGACACTTTCTGTTTTCCAGCCAAAATCTAGCCCAAAGTCCCTATGGACACAGGCATCAGGGGCCAGGGGTCTCAAGGGACTCCTGTGGAAAAGCTGTGGCAGGAAAGCAAGAGGGCTCTTCAAATGATTCAAGTGCCTGCACCTCTCCAGTCAGCCACAACCTCACTGCTGGTGACCTCACAACCACAGGAAAAGCCATCTGAAAAGCATCACATACATCTTGTGACAAGCAGCAGGGTCACAAAAACACTGACCTGAGCTGCTGAAGTTGCCAACAAGGTGGTACTCTGCACTGAAGAAGTTCTTGGCCTTTTTTCACCCCTACTTACGTCCTAAGCCCTACTGCTGACCTTGATCCATTTAATTACATCCTTAACCAAATTACACTGTAGCAGAATGTAATTATGCAATCAAGTAATGAGCTATGGTTTCACTCTTGGTCTTGTATGCAAAGCCACCTTTGAAGAGGGTGATGAAAGAAGCGATTATTGTGAAAGGACAGTGCAGTCCCATGAACTAATTACTGGTCATTATGCAGGGGACAATGTCTGCTGGCAACATTGATCTATCAGCTGCTTTTAATGGGCAGCTGAAAACCTTCTCTGTGCTGCAGCCTCCCAGCTGGAGCCATGGTTCATCCCAACACCAGACATACGCTCACGACAGGCACGCTGTGTGATGGGCCTCCACACCTCTCCAGCCAGCAGCCTCTTTCAAACACACTCATTAAAATTGACTAAAGAACTGCTGCACTGCTGGCCACTGCCCGATTGGCAGCCTGGCAGTGGCCAGCAATAGCACCAAGAGAAAGGTGTAAGAACAGGGAAAATGCAGTGAAAGCTCCTCCTTGCTCTTGGCAGTGGGGAGCTTGTGCCTGTTGGGTCCAGCAAGGGTGTCCTGGTGCTTAGGCAAAGCATCCATCCTCCCGTGGGACTGCAGAAGTGTGGCAGGAGCTCTCTGTTCAGAGCTGGTGTGGGAGCTGATATAGATCCCCAAGGAGAGACAAAGACCTGAGCGAGGAGGGGCTTCACTGAAACATTACAGGACGGAGGATTCCTGGTGGGGCTCAGCTTGGAGGAGCAGCTCCAGGACTGCACTTTGCTGCCCATCATGTCTCAGCCCACGGAAAACTCACTGTTGTTGAGATTTTAAGGTGTTTGCAGGAAATGGCAAAAGAAAACCTGGTATTTTATGAAGATAAGAAACTGCCAGAACCAATTCTGACCATCATACTTATCTGTGCCATACTCACATTTACACAGGGAGCTCACAGAAGCAGGATCAAATCTGTAATGCTA
Organism: Anthoscopus minutus; assembly: GCA_013399455.1. Taxonomy (NCBI): domain Eukaryota; kingdom Metazoa; phylum Chordata; class Aves; order Passeriformes; family Paridae; genus Anthoscopus; species Anthoscopus minutus. The sequence continues at coordinate 805,742 of VWYI01044903.1, forward strand.
CAAGCATGGTGGAGATCTGTCCCAAACAAATGGTGCCTACCAGCAGAGCAACTGAGTATTTCCATTTATCACACTCACACAAGGTTCCAACAAGAAAGTCCCACCGTGGTTAGGAGGTAATGGACTAAGAGAAATTAGGTTAGTTGCATAAGATCCTTGAAAAGGCTGTGTCAGAGTCAGGATCTGGATTTTCTGAATCCTAGCTTTCACTGTAAAAGCTTTCCTCTATTGCATTCAGGACAGGAAGATACTGGTGTGCCAGACAGAGCAGGATCCACTACCCAAAAGCTCTGTTCCACATTCCCTTCTCAGCCCAAGATCCCTGGCACAGAGGCACAACGTAGCTGTGGCCCATCTTGCTTGTCTCTCTAGCAGGAGTAGCACAGCATTTGGGAAAGTGAAAGTCACTCAGCAGCGATGCCGAGCACACGCACATCAAAAAGCCCCGAAAGGTCTATGGAAATGAATTCCCTATCGTCAGCAGCAGCTTCTCCCTTTGCAAAGATAAACAGCTTTTTATGCATGCAATATATGTGCTAGCATGTACTCTCCAGCTGACAATATTCAGCCTCCAGTGTAACTTGTCAAAGCCTGATATGCTTTCCCTTTATCAATGTGGCAAACTCCTGAACACCGTGTGCTCCAAGCAGTGGGCTGCTGTCCCTGCAGGCAACACAATGAAGCACACTGTCACTCTTGCTGCTGCACTCTGACACATGCATCTCCTGGTGATCAAAAGCCAAAACAGCCAGATGCAGCTTACAGCTTCACCAGCACAACCCCTCTAACTTGTGGATCCTCAAAAGGCTCTGGGATGGGGCGCTGTGACATTCACTGACTTCATGTGAAAAACCAGAAAAAGTGATGGCAGGTGGGGTGGCTCCAGTGCTTCAAGGGCCTCTTCCTGTTCAGAGTCCTAATTCTGCAAAATCTTGCTGTTCATTTTAAACTGAATAGGATTAGGGCTATGCCAGCATGAATCATTCATGAAGCAAATTCCCCATCCCTTTGCACTGCTGGGACAAAGGTCAAATCTGTGCAGATAGTGACTAGAATACTGTGGGATTAAGAAAATTTGTGGCCAGATACTCAGAAATTGCTGAAAACAAACAGTTGATATAAATCTGATGACCAGAGAGAAGCTGGGGATTCCTGAAGTGTATCAGGCAATCCCACAGCTCCAGAAGCCATTTGAAAGCTGAAGGTGTGCACTCAGGGACAGAGCACTGGGGAGATGTGCTGGCATTCACAGGCCATGCAGAACAACTGCACCGACTGCACTTTTGGGAGAAATATGCTGGGAACAGCAGGGAAGCACAATGATTTAATCTTCATCATGTCTGACAACAGCCCTTTCAGGAATGACCCTGCAGAGTGATTCTTAGGGCAGTCTGGACTGGGAAAGGGATGTGATCTCTCCCATGCTTTTCAGGATGCCAGTTTACTCTAAAATCCCCAAACAACTTGTCTCCTTTAGTCTCACAATATGGGCAATGCCACAACCATATGTACCTCTTCCTTTCCTTTAAATCATAACTTAAAATATTTTTCTTCCTCTTTCCATTCCTCCTTTATTCTCTGATCTTTTATTTCACCACAGTAAGCTTCTGTTTCTGAGACACAGTTTTAGATGACTGAGATTATCTAGAAATTCAGCTACTCTGATGGGTCCTTCAGGCACAGCTCACAGGCACTAGGCCCTATAAACATTTAGACACTCTCCTCCATTTCAACTTAGATTGACTGCAAGAAGCAACTTCTCTTTGGCAACTTCCAACATATAGAAACGTGAGACAGGAATAGGGCTCTTCAAGCATAATGAGAAAGGGACATATTGTTCTCCCATGGAAAATGCTGCTGGCATGACAGAGCAAGAACCTAACAGCAGCAAGGTCTCTGTCAGCATCCCAACCCAACACAGAGAGCCTGAGCCCAGCAGTCAGCAAGCCATCTTGAAGTACTGCACACTTGAAATTCAAGTTTCATGCAACTGATTTCAGCACATCAATTGCCCTATCTCTGCGGCAATCCTGAGTAATGGCACAAAGCAATGACAGATAAAGGCCCCTTGGCAGCCTAAGCCCACATGACAGCACTAGAACTAGGAGCTGTGAACTGGTCCAGTCTAGGCTAGCAGGGCATCTTGTGTCCTTCATGGGATGGCACAGAAGTCTCCCATCCCTCCTTTGCTCTCACATGTAGTTCATGGTACATAAAAAGACCTTGTCACTTAGTGATAATAGCAGAGATTTGGGAAAGAGCCTCTGCAGAAACAGATATTCAGCCTCTGCTCTTTTCAAGCCACCTTGAGAGCCAGCAGGGATCCTCCTGGGGATCTTGCACAGCCCTGATCCCCCTGCAGGCAAGCAGGGTGGCCCTGCAGCATTGCCATCCCAGCTGCCCTGCAGGATGTGGGAGTGCTTGTCACACTGTGCTAAGGCTTATCCATTCCTGTCACTCCCCCACAGGAAACAGGAGCACACACAGCAGGCACAGACACCCAGCATGTCCCAGTGCATCAGTACTGTACAGGTGCTGCAGAAAAAGGCTCCATGAGTTGAACACATGCTGTATTTTAAATATTCTAAGCTGATTTGTATATATTGTGCTGCCTACACAAGTGCAGCTGCTGCTTGTGTGGGATTTCTGCTACCGTGGATGAAAACTTAGCATTGGCCAAACTTCTCTCCTTCTGCCTGGGAGAAATTTCAGTGCAGAAAAGGAGTGTCCTGTCCTGCTGCCTCATTACTGCAACCAAGAACCTCTGGGTCTACCCCTCAACTTTTCCAAACCTCCTGTATGCAACCCTTGCAGCAGCTGGGAAGTGCTGCAGAGATGTGGCTCTTGCCCAAACACAAGACAGTTTATTGCTGTTGCTGTCAACTCTCTCTTGAAAATAATCCAAACAGCAACAGTGAGCAACCTTGGCCGAACAGGTTATTTCCATGAGAAAGCTGTTTCCTAGGAAAGAGTAGCATGCAGTGATTGATGGTTGGGAGCAGCTGCAGTCAGAAATCCATCCCCCAAGTGTGTCACAGAACTGAGAGGGGTTTGACAGAACAGACCCAGTGCAGGAAGCTATCACTGCTCTGAGGAGAAAAGGAAGGAGGAGAGCAGAGCTCACATGCTGTGGCCTGGCTGCTCTCCTTTGTGGGGTGCGCTGATGGCAATCCCAGAGCTGGGAGAGCACTGTGGGCAGTCTTGTGCTCACAAGGAGAAGACAATCAGAAATGGAAACACAAACCAACCTCAAGGCTCCCCTCCCCTACAAGATAATCCCTCTGGTCTGGCCATGTGGAATTGCATACACTACCCCACAGTACCTGTACCCAGCAAGTAGCAAAAGCATTTTATCTCTTAGAAGGAAACTGCTGTCACATAATCACTCCCTTAGCTGGGTTTATGGTGTCTTTAGTCTAAAAATGCCACAACAGATACACAAAATGCTAAGCAGCAGAGCTATCTCCTCCCTTCTCTTTATCTCTCCTTTTTAAGAGAAGGTCACCAGAGAATTTCAGTAACTTTTGCTCATCAATTCCCACCTTATCCAAACAGCAGTCTTCCGAAGGCAACCACACTGAGACTAGACCTTGGCCTCAGCAACTTGCCACTACTGAGGGAAAGGAAGAGAAAGAAAACCCCTAACACAGTTTGGGGTCCAGCAAATGCATTCAGATTCTTGTTTGCCATCCGTCCTCTCTTTATTAAAACAGATATAGTCATTTAGGAAAAAAAAAAGAAAGAATAATAATAAAAAAATATCTGGCGAGGGCCTGAAAGACACAACAGATGAAGGAGTCTGGCTGGTAGAGAGACAGGCTCGTGTCCTGTCCCAGCAGGGTGGCTCTGTGACAAAACAGAGGCCCTGACAGCTCAGAGAGAAAGGCAGGTTTTTAAGAGGCTGTCTGCACAGACTGCAATTTGGTGTCAGTGGGTTATATGGTTTATGCTTTCTAGGTTTGATTTTGTCCAAATCTATATACTTATTGAGAGGACTAAAGCAGTGCAGCTTGTTCTGCCTGCAAGGATTTCATTGCAGGGTGCTTGGCTCCTCGTCACTCAGAGGCACAGACACCAGGGACCAGATTCTCTGGGCAATTTACAATGTCAGTCATCCCTCCTGCATGTAAGGGAGTATTTAAGGTGATGATTCCCAGAGTCTGAATATTTTATTGATGTTATAAAGACTGGAAAAAACACTGATGTGCACTGTCTCCACCTTGGAAGGGCCATCAGGGACCTCATGGGATTTGGGATGTTCACCTTGGTCTGATGCTGCCTATGCAAAGTTACAGCCTAGTTGGTGTTGGATGAAGACACCAGAGGTCGTTCTTCGAAGGCTTTCATTTTTACCAGGGAGAGAACAGGTAGTGACTGGCTTTGCCTGGCAGCAGGATTTCCCTGCTGTTCTGTCAATACAGGTATAATATAAATTGCAGTTTTCTGTGTCTTCAAAGAAGACAAGTACACCACCCACAGATGGTTAAAACTTTTCTGGTCTCCTCTGACCTTTAAGATAGCTTGATAAAACTTTCCTCTGTATTTTAAATGCTGCTTTTATATTATTGATGAACCCTTCAGCTCTGCCTAGTGAAAACCCTTTAGACATTCAGAGCATTGGAGACCGGCTCTTTGGACAGGTGACAAGTCCATTTCTGCTAAGCCAATATTTTTCAAATCAAGAGTCACCAAGCAATGGCAGTAAGAGTGAAACAAGATGAGAGCTGGAGATACCAGCTTGGCTCCCAGCTGATTTCCAGAGTGTCCTGCCAGCCCCAATGTGCTCTGGTGCTTGATTAATTTAAATTGAGAGTTTCTGAAAACAAAAGGTGTCACACTTGGCTTCTAAACAGAGTGCAAAGGTCTTGCGACTGCTCAGCAGGCAGTGAACACCCAGCTGCACTGCAATATCTTCACTCTCCCAGGACCTTCTGCCAGTAATAGTATTTTCACTGTGTGGCTATTTAAACTGAGACAAATAACCTCAACAGCAGGGCAAAAAGCCTCTTGCAACTGTGACTCTCAAGAAAGTACTCCAGGGAGCTTTGTGCTGTGGCAGCCCCACTAAGGCACAGCCCTTGCAGCTGGTTTCTCCTGAGGGATGGAGCCTGGCACTGCCTGTCTGGGTATCCTGCCGGTCTTTCCAGCTGCTTTCCAGGGTATCTCTGCCTGTCTCAGTTTCATCCATATTTGGGAAGATGAACTTTTCTTTATCCTGAATGTTCCTGGCCTCAGGCTATCCAGCCACCATGAAAATACAAACCAATGGCTAACAGGAATGGTTATTACTGAAAGGTTTCTTGCTACATTACTTTTTCTACAGACTCTCATTTTACATCGAAACAGCCACCTTTCCAATGCATGCATGCACACTCAGTAAGCTATGAAAGTACAACTTTATTACCATGGACTTACCTTAAAGGACAAAACTGAGCCAAAAATCAATTCAGGTTTGCTGACAAAAAGCAAAATGCTAATACCGGTGTTAGGGAATCAAAATGTCACTCCTTAGCACCTGCATGAATATTAATAATTTTATTTTTTACATAACATTTTTGTTTCTTTTGCTTCACAGCTACTTTGCAGAGCAGCTTAAACCTCTCTAAGGTTGGCCTCAAATCAATTCTTGTCCTTTTCTGCTCCAGATGTGCTTTCAGGTTTGAGGGTCAGAGGCCTTCTGCATTAAAATTAATTGACTTTGAGTGGCTCTTTTAATTTTATCATCAGTTCAGTAATAACCCTTAGGTTTAATGGCTTCAGATCGGTATGCCTCCTATCACAGTGGATGGTCACAAGTGGAAACTTGGCCCTGTATTTTTAAACCTAAAATCATCGGTCTTTTGCACTTTAATTACTGTCACAGCCAGACTGTACCTGAGCACAGTACATGCTTGGATGCCCATCTCCCAAGGCAGATAATTTAGCAGTTTCTACATGCAGTTTGTTAACTTGCTCAGGGTATGAAACAGCTCTGGCACCTTAGCTCCAGTTGAGCATCAAAAGGGAATTAGGCACCTAAGTCATTTAAGCATGTCTGTAAATCCTACAAAGCTTCTGTAAGCACCTTTCCCCATCCAAATACTATTGGAAATCTGTGTTGTCATGTAGATGCAAAGTAGAAGATGCATAAGGATCTAGAAGTACTGTAACTATTAGTGCTATTAAATACTTACAAATGGCTATGCCGTTCTATATGGAGAGCTCATGCATAGTAACAGGATGTGGGATGAGGCTTGAGTTCCAATGCAACAAAAATCATACAACAAACAAACTTCTGTTTGCAAAACTGGATTGTAATTATTACCCTGGCCCAAACCATAGGAAAATCTTCAGCCTCATCTGAGAAACCAATGAGACTCCAGGAGAGCCAACTCACAGAAGCACTAAACATTTGCAGCTCTTTTTTTGCCTGGTCCTGATGGCCCTGCAGTGAGAGCTGGGAGCACACCGTCTCTGCAGTGGAGGCATTAAACTTGGCTGTGCTCGCTCTCACCATTTGAACTCTTTCAAGGGGAAATGTGCTGCTGTGATTAACTGGGGTTATTAACAGTGCTCAATGACTTGTAATGCCATTGGTAATCAAACATTGGTCTCAAAAAGTGGAAGAAGAGGAACTGAACAGAATTAAAATACACGGAGTGCCTACAGCCTGCCATCCCAGGTCAGTGACGTGCCTGCGCCTACAGCCTGCTATGTATATATAGAAATTAATTCACTGACTGCAGATGCACAAGATGAGGATGGAATACGATTCCAAATGTCTTTGCTTAGAAGACACTCAAGCAGTCAAGCATCATTTTAATGTGGAAATACTGCTGTTGTATAAATCACTGACTTCAGGGCCAGGAGTATCTCTAGAGATCTCAAATCTCTTGATCTGCTCTGAGGTAGCGACAAAATATACCAAACCCAGTCCTTAGAGATAGTTGCCTGACATGGTCTTGATGCCTCTATGCCATACTTAACCTTCTCTCTTCTACCAAAAAAACAAAGTAAATGCACTCCATCCTCCCAGTACTTAGTATTTTTTGCCTCTAAATAAAATTGTTTTCCTCCTTTCTCTTTTTTTCCTTCTAGCCTTCTTTATTTTTTCAAGCTTTCCTGTGATTTTCTTGAGTACAATACCCAGAACTGACTCCAGTCCTTCACCTGAGTAGCAGAATAACAACCCTTCCTCCCAATGGCATCCATTCAGAGCCAGACTGAAAAGTGCTTTTTAAATAAAAAGACTCCCAAGCAGTCTTGACTCTTGTTCAATTTATGCTCCACTGTAAGTTCCTGTTTCTTTCTTGCAGTGTTGCTACCTTCTATATTTTTCATACTTTATCTGTGCACTTAAGTCTTCTTTCTAGAGTGTAACTCATAATTCTGCTCTATTGATTTTGAGTACTTCTCCAATGTATCAAGATGATACTTTAATTCAGGCTATATCCTTCAAAGTGAATCCGAATTTGGCACAAGCCTTGTATTTTTTTGTAAGAGTATGGTCTCCTATCACATACACCATTAACGAAAATGGCTTAAATCAAACTCAATGTAAGCTGCTCAAGACTCCTCAGAGCCTGCAACACACTTCTGTGCAGTCACTTCTTTAATTATATGTCCTCCCAGCTTGTGTTAAATTAATCCAGCCCCCTTTGCCCAGGGGTAGGAGGGGCAGGAGTTCCCTATGGGGAATTCTCACAAGGTTCACTGATACCACAGCTCATCACATTCCCATTCCTTCCCTCTGGCCTGTTAGGTCAGACAGCTGCTCTGGCTCAGAAGGCAGGTTTGAAATGAAATGCTGTAGCATCTCCCATGCTTTCCACTAATGCAAGACCACAGTCTTGGAAGAAACAAGCAGATCTCATCACCCTGCATCCTGACAGCAGTCACTGTATTGATGAAGTGGGTCTGAGAGAGCCTAAGGTCTGGGTTTTTCAAACTTACATGCTTTTCAAATATATAACTCCTTTCTGTTCAGAAATACAGATTTAGGCAGTTCATAATGGTAACTGGAGTGTGGAAAAATCAGGGTAAGTCTATAAAAATTGGATGGACTTTCATGCAGCTAATTCTTTATATAGCACTTTTTTCCTCTCCTCTTCAGCTGCTTAATAACTATTTCCCCTTGGAATAGCCCCTCCGTGTCCTTGCTTTCTCTTGTTTTTTTCTAACCCATCTTCAGTTAAATCTTCTCAATTCAGCTCTCCTTTGAGAGAGGGTTTGAAAGCTGCCTAGCTAAGTGATTTGCTCGAAGTGCTCTGTTTGACAGAGGTGGGCTGTGAGAGCCGAGAGGAAGGGCAAGCCCCGAGGGGAAGCAGCAAGCAGGTCCTTGGAACCAGTTCAAATTTTGTTAATGAGCCTGCCAGGTAAATGGAAGGAGCCAAGAGCCTATTTGGCTTAGCAGCAAGGACCCTTTCTAACCTCTACTTAATTAGTTTCTATTGATTTTCAGGATAAGAAAAATTTCTATGAGATTCTGAGCAATTTTAGGGAACATGCAGGACTGATGAGAAATTTGGATTCTTCCTCACCCATCACTTAAGATTCCTCTACTTGCATTTTTTTATATCCTTGGCTCAAGTTTCACCTTCTTCCAGGACTGAAGGCACAGGTGGCAAGCAGAAGGACTGGAGACAGCAGAGAGAGACCATGTTCTTGAGAGCTGTGTAAGAGGAATCTGGGTGAGTTTCAAGCCCATGCAACAGGCAACTGGTTCCTGTACCAAATCCATCCTGGTCTATAGATGGACTCATGTCAAAATTGCTGTAGCAAAGTCAGGCTGCTGAGCCTGCAGAGCCTCTGGCCCCCTCACCTGGGCTGTGAAAGGTGCTCCAGTGGCTCTGTCACACCATCACAGTCAGCTGTGTGTTTCTTCAGGTCTAGGTCCTTGAAATAACCTGAGTGTCACAGTGAGGCCCAGTGGTGATGGTTTTACAGCCTGGGATCAAGCACTGCCTGCCCTGGGTTATATATCAGCAGGATGTAAGAGGATACAAGACCTGCTAGGATAATTGTGAAGGACTGCACAAGGATGGAAAGAAACCACACCTGTCCTGCTCTTTCCTCTGCTCTGCCTCCTGGAGAGCAGTCACTTCCCCAACAGCCTCAGCGGAATCAGATTGTTGATTCCAGAAAATAGCCTGGGGAAGTAAGTTATCGTGCATCCAGTGCAAACAGCTGAGGAAACTGGGCCAGGGAACACCACAGAGAGCAAAATTATCCAACACACAAAAGAGAAGGGTTGGCAGATTACCTCAATCCTATCTGCTGGAGAGCATTTTTTTGTCTACTCTGAATGGACAAGCTACAAGATAAGATGGGAATACTGGGTGTTGACCCAGTCTGGTAGCTGCTGTGCTTTGGTTTTTACTACCATAAGAAAGCTGATTCTTGCTGTGTTTGCAATACTAATGATGTGAGAGGCACCACAAATGACTGAGTTTTGTGAACTCCAAAGCAAGGATTGATACACAAAAACAAAAAAAAAAACGACAAAAGAGGAAGCTGACAAGACATGCTCTATTCATTTACTTGACACGAGTAGTTTGGTTTTTAATTATGCATGCCACTGCCTCACAGGATGCTGGGGACCATTTCACTACAGCTTACTCTGGAAAGTAATTTAATTCACAGTAACAGGAATCCTCACTGCTTCTCTGCCATGGCTGCTAAATCTTCATTTTGAGACTGAAACAGAACTGTCACTGGCATATGAGTGGACAGGCTCTGTGGAAGCCAGGGAAGCACATACAGGTGCTACATGGGCACTCAAACAGTGAGCTACCTATTAGTCACAAGAACTGTAAATCCAATTAATAGATCAAACCAACTTCAGCCACTAAAAATTCCCCTTTTCAAGAGCACCCTAAACATGCATTTGCACAGGCAAACACATATTACAATGTCTCTGTTCAACAAAAGTCTTGCAGACTTAAGCAGTTGATTAATTAGACCAATAAACCTAAGATGGCAGAGCTGTAACATAAGGGCCCTGCAGTCAGACAGGAGAGCAGAAATTCTACTTCTCATCCTCCACCAATCTGAGTCTTCAGCTGGGCCAACAGTGCCTGATGCCAGGCACTGACTGTCTGGGGAGAACAGAAGGAAAAACATGTTCTTTGAGCTTTTGATGATTTTCATCACAATCTGCAACTAATATTTAGGTTCTGTTGAGACCAAGAGGATATTGATACTGAATCAAGGCCAGGGGAGGAAGGAAAAAATATTTTCAAAAATCTATTGACATGATCATTTCAAATCACTTCCACTGGGTGCTGTGCTAATGAAAGATGGTGCAACCAGTTGTGCAGAGCTCAGCTCACTATTGATCATGACAGATCAGAAAATCTTTTTTATGTATAAAAGGGCACAAACTGTCAAAACTATCAAGGACTTCTTCAGATTGTATTTCCCCATTTTAATTTGCTGTCAGGGAGTCCCAGTTAATATCTCTATTGGATACAGACAAATCCAGACACAGATTATTTTTTTGCATGCAAGTTCTTTTACTATACATAGGAGTTGCCACATCAGATATGACCTGGGGGTTTCCAATAAAATCTCCCCTCTCAGAGCAGCACAAGCTGCTTCAGAGAGTGTGTAAGTGCTCCCACCAAGGCATTAAAGGTGTAACTTGCCTTGATGAAAATTTCCTCTGTAGCCTCAAAATGTAAAGGTTGGATTAAATAAAAAGTCACTGAATCAATTCCCCTCCTGGGGAAGCCAAATCCACAGCCGTAGCATTTTTGAACCTCCATGTCCTACCACAAAGCAGTTTATTGAAGAAAAGGAGATTGAACTGATGTATAAAAAGGTAATAGATTTTTAAGTAATAGAAGGGAAGATAATGTGGCCTATAAAAGGCCACCATAAAAAATGTCACACACTGACCAAGGGTGGAAAATGACACTGGCACGTCTGCCCTTACATGTCGCAGCTGCAAGGACAAGAAATAAAAAAAAAGTGAAGAAATGTTCCCACTCCATCAGACCCTGCCATTTGTGTCCATGGGACCATGACATGGCTCCATGTGGATATCCCCACTGCAAGGCAGCCCTGATCCTGCAAAACATGAGGCTGTGTCTGAGAGGTTCTCCTGAGCAGGAGTGGGATGGCTGGATTAACCTCGAGCATCATGTTTGATGTGCATGGAAACCCTGCCAAGGCAGCCTGTCACTTATTAAGAACATTTGTCAAGGTTGTTAAACAACCTTGACAACAAACCCAGAGGCAGCAGTAGCAGAAGGGGGCCTGTGACACTCCCTGAATCTGCTTTATTAAATGTAGCCTCATTTGATGCAAACATCAAATGAACTGGCTGTGATCTCTCCCATCTAAGGGCTTATAGGAAGGGTTTCAGAATCACAGCCTGCACAGGTGGCTGGATGTCTCCCATGGGAAATCTTCCCAAATCCTCCCTGGAAAACACCTACACACACTGGCAGGGCACTGTGTTTATTCACAGTGCCTTCAGCTCCCTCCCTCTGGCCTCCCACAGGTTTCGGGGGGGCTTTGCAATTAGGATCCTCCACCCCTTTTCAGCCTTTCCATCAGCAGATGAGGGCAAGCCAAGGGCAGGTCCCCAGATGTGCCCTCCAGGTTGGATGCAGCCAGGTTGGATTAACTTGGCCAGCAGGGAGGTCCTGTGTGGCAAGGCCTGAAGTGCATTGTCCATGACTGCACCCACCCTCCTGTCCCCATCCTCACCAAGCTACAGCCAGCCCTGCTGGCCTGAGAAGGGAGCCTTTGTGTCTGACCTGGGCACCTCCACAGTACATTCACACCTCATGTTCTCAAATAGCTCTTTGCTGAATCTAAAGAATAATAAAAAAGCAAACCATAGTCTCGCCTAAAAAGAATACCAAAGCTTAAAAGAAACTTCTACCATTGAGAAGTGCCTCATAAAAATGAAAATATCTGTGTTGTACAGGGTTCCAGTGGGACGTCTGTGGTGTGGGTCTGGGCCTCCATGCTCTCCCTAGGTTTGGGTTCTCTAGCAGAGACTGGGCACTCCAATCTCACCAGCTGTGCCCAGACTCTCATGCTCATGTGACACAAAGAGCTCCATGCAACAGAATGATTTTCCAGTCACCTCTTATCACTTTGCTATTTGAAGTCTGGAAATCAGCTCCATGACAGGCAGGACAACCCCCCACAGGGAGAAGACTGTGGAGATGCTCTGAGCAAAGACCTAAGCTGACCTACTGCCTGAAAGATGGGGAGAGAAAAATGGGAGATGAGAACAGTCCTGACCATGAGAGTAACTGGACATCAGTCCCAGAGGATTGTCCTAATGTATCACACACCTCCTCCTCAACACAGACTGTTAATTGAGATGATATTTTTGGTTACTTTTCCTTATTTTTTTTTCCATTTAGCAAACAGCTGCTGGCAGTACCTACAAAGACACTTTCCCCAGCTTTACGTATGCTTTCATGTTCTATTCAGAAACCTGTTGCCAGCAAATAAGGAATGCTTACCTGCCCACTGACATTCAGGAAGACCAGGACTCAAAACATGTGCAATATAGAATGGATGAAGTAATTATTTCCCTCCAGCAATATGGGGTAGGTTGAGAGGTTAATTAGAGTTTATAAAATTGTTTGCAGTGTCTGGATACATGCAGCTATTTTTTTTTTTATTAGGGACTAATAAATATTGTAACAACAGGAGCCTGTCATTGGTTTAAGTAACAAAACTATTGGTATTGTGTTGGTCCACAGCTGAGCTGTACTTCTGCAAAATTCTGGGTATTAGTGTGGATTATGGCTCACTATATGAGCTTAGTTTTGTTCACTTGTATATGCCTGTCCTTGTTTCTCCTTTCAACTACAGCCTGAATGGAACCATTTTCATCAACTAAAGACAAGGAAATCAATGTAATATAGAATGCATGTGAATGATAACTGAGGAATTCTATATTTTATAACAGAAGAGGCGGATGTATTTTTCTAGATAAAGGATCTGTCTGTGTTTGGAACATCCTGTTTGGGAGAGAACAAGAGCTACTAAATAATATTCAGTCAAAATGTTCTGAGCTTTGGTTTGCCTTTATATAAAAATATTGATTCTTTATGCAAAGTTTAAACGTAATGTCTCATTTCTATCCTCTGTAGTCATAAAATTAGCACTGTTATTGTGGCCTTTGGCATCTTCTATCATGTCCTTTAAGACTGATTTTTTACAGAACATTTTGTGGGTTTCTAGAGTGGATATTCTGTGAATCTGTATCTAATAAAAGTCCATTACATAGTTATTTGTAATCATGAAAAGCAGACATGGAGAACATGGTGTGTAACCCACCATTTGTTCCTAGGACACTTTGACACTTGTATTTCCCACTCTGAAACTCCTTCTTTAGATCTCTTACTAATTTCTGCCCAGTTAAAGCACTGTGGTGCTCTGTGGGTAATCCACAGCCTCCATCATCCACAGGACAACGTTGTAGGCCAGGTCAGATCCCAAGGGGAACCATCTGGCTTTTCTTAGATTTGTGGCTATCAGTCTTGAAGACTTCACGAATGCCAGGTTTCTCCCTGGCAGGGAACATCAACACCTGCGAGCAGAGAGGTGTAGATCCACCACAGAGCAGAAAGGCCTCAAGGAGAAGTGGAACAAAAATCACGAGCTTCAATCAAGCTTAACAGGCAGTCTGATACAGAAAAACCTGCAGGACCCTTCTCACAATGCAGATATAGCTAAAAATAAGAGAGATTATGGACTTCAGAGGGCTTTTCCATCCCCAGCCACTCTGAAGATCAAAGGCTAAGCTATCTCCTCCCGGGGCAGGAAGAGAAACAATGTTCATGTCACTGACGAATCAGCTTTGAAAAGAGATACTGTTTTGTTTTGTTGATCTTTATTGTGCATGTATCAGAGAAAATTCAGGATGAAAAACTATTCTTCTTGACATACAACTAAATAAATATCTTTGTGTCTAAGAAGTTTTTGTTTTCTTTATGCCTTTAAGCTCGGACAATTTAAAATTAGCCAGAGTGTATCACGACTGGAAAATGTTCCTGCAGTGCATGATGAATCTAAAACAACATTGTGCATGTCAAATTGCCAGAATTTTAGGGGTGGCTGCAAGAGAGATCTGAAAAAACAGGTGCTACACAGATGGGCCAAAGTGCTGCAGAAATCTTGGGGTTCAGTATATGGGGAGTCCACATTCACATACTACAAATGAGAACTATACAAATTCTGTATAGCAGCAGCTCTGCAGAACCACATCTTTCTCAGTTTACACTCAATCACTATCACTATAATTGAACAGCAATTCTTTGAACAGCCTTTAGAGTCCCCAAGAACTCAGATTTCACTCCTGTCTGTTCACTTCCCCCTCGTATTTCAAATCCAGGAGCATGAACAGAGTACAGATGGATGTGTGCAAGCCAGCTTCTCCAGTTTTGGGGGGTGTTGAAGGGTGACCCAGTAAAATGTGAACTTCCCTCTCTCAGGTCCAAGGGAAGCTCACATCCCAGGGAGAAGCAGGAGGGCCCTTCCCATCTGACCACAGTGCCAAAGCCACTGCAATTCCACAGGAGGCCCCACCCCACTGTGCTGGGGGACAGAAATGGTTTGAAGGGCAAGCAGAGTCAGGTTCAGCACAGAGCAGAGACATAACCAGGACAGGCAGTGGTCCTTACTAAGACCATTTGGGCTGAGATTCCCACACATTAAGTAAAACAAGCTCTTCACACCTCTTCATCCAAAAATCCGTAGCAGTTTGATACACTCCTTGTGCTCTGAACATCTCCTTAAACAATGAGACTCTAAATTAAATGGCTGGATCAAGCCTCAGGAAGAGAATTGAAGCACTAATCATCCAAAGTAACATTTTTACCTGTTTGAGTTCAGCAAAGCTTTTTTCCTCTTCTATTTTGTACATTCACTTGAATATATTCTCATTTTTGAATATAACTCTCATTTTCACCAAGTAGGAGTTCCAGGCTCTTTATGACTTTTTCTTAATCTTGTATTTTAAATAGCAAATTCTAATTTTAATGGAGGACTGGGATTCTTGGCTAGCAGTGGATGAGAAGGAATAGAGCACCCAGAGGGGCTGGTAAGATGGCAATGCAGGGAGCAAACACACATCCCATCCCAAAGGACCAACCACTGGCAGTAATTCTAGTGACTTCCAGGAGCAGCAAAATGTCTTCTGAGACCTCTATGAAAATTACAGGAATCTCCTGTTATTTGGGCACTGGCATTAACATTTATGGCATTATACACATGTACAAAGAGACACGGGACCCAAACTATATTTTATGCTGCTTAAGGCAGGGAGGGGAGCTGTCTGCACTCCAGGCCCATCAAGAGACTGATGGAGTGGTGCAGACCCTTGCCAACACCTGCTTTGTGCCAAAGGCATGGCCAGCCCACGGCAAGAGCCCTGCTGCTGGGACAGCACTTCACTCTGCCACTTGGTTTAACCTTGGAGGGAGAGGGAGCCCCATGTTGAAGAGAGAAAAGTCTATTGCAACAGCTTCTGCAGTAAAGAAAGGTAATTTCAAATAATAACTTCTTCAAATTGTGTGCTATTTCAGTGATGCTCTGCTTGGTAATTTATACCAGGTACTGCTCTCAGGGTGATGAAAGATTAATGGCTCCAGTTTATTAAGGCCAGTCTTCAGGATGTGTCTGTTTTGCCTCTCCAGGCACCAGCAGTGGCCCTATCAAGGGAAGATTACATTGTTCCTCCACAACAGTCAACATGTTTTTGTTTTTCACTGTTTCTATCTCAGCATTGACTTTAGACTCTTGATGCACAACACTGTCCCTTCCCAACACCATCTGACAACTGGATCTGCAGATAAAACTTGCTATCTTTTGCCCATGAGTACCAAGAAAATATAGGAAGTTCCCCTGATTCTTTCATTTTCATAGGGAAAAATAGTCTTATAAATTGCCAAGGAAGAGTTGCTAAGGGAAGAAGAAGAAAGTAATCCCAAAGAGTATTTCAAACTGCATTGTTTAAACTTACATTTCCTGGACATGAAAACCCACGAAGAAAACCCATTGAGCTAGTTTTCTTTACTAACAGCCTAATATTGATTTTAGACTAATTTTTTATATGTAAATGAAGTAATTAAAATCTCTCATTCTTTGCAATTAGTCTTTTATTTTATTTTTCTAATAATCCAAGCCTTTGAGTCCAGCAAGAGTAAGAGGTGATAGAAAAGATGAAGGAGTTTTATGCTTCAAATGCTTCACTAAAGTATTTCAAACAAATTGAGGTACAATGAGATCCAGCCATAAATCTCAAAGGAGTATGATCTAAATTAGTTTAGCAGCTCTTCTTCCATCCAAAAATTTTGCTTTTACCTTTCTTTCACCTTCCTCTTTAGCCTAAAGAAATATAAAATGTTGCACAACATTTAGTTGCACCAATTCTTTGGATCCAAAGAGATGGTGGATGCTGAACAATCAAGACACAAGGCAGTAGGAATGAACCAACAACCTTGCTAGGAAAAGTTCCTTCTTCTGGGAACGTCTGGAATGTTCTCAATTCAAAGCAGAGTGAGATATTGATATATCAAGCAGTCAAAAAAAATACCAGGAAGCGGAGAAATGAAAGTGGAATCCACCATAGCAGAAAGGACATTTTCAATCAAATCATAATGTTATGACATATCAATGTCAAAATGAAAACTTTGTTTCACTTCATCTAATTGAAATATTGTAACATCTCATCAATTTGTCATTCTCCCTTTGAAAACGTCTAGTTCTGTGAAACTCAGATTTGCCAACTAGAAAATATATTAAGATAAAAGTGTTGAAGTAGCTGCCTGCACCACTGCTCTGGCCTGTGGCTTGTCCTGAGCAGAGCTTCACATGGCACCTGTAATCTTTGGGTAGTTTCAGTTCTCATGGGCGTGCTTAAACTGCAAGTTTAAAATAGCACTTCTGCAGCAGCTTTTGTCCCAACCTGTCTCATAAATTACACACCTTCTAATGAAATACATCCCTGCTGGATGGAACATGACAGCACACATACTTTCATCTATGGTGTGGTTACTTGTACCTTCCCAGGCCATTTACAGTTGAAGTGCCAGCTGATCAGCAACATGTTGCACATTTAAATAAGCTGGGACAAGAGGGCGTCTCTATTTTCATCATACTCAGGATAATATAATTATATTCTGTGAATATGTTGTATTCTATTTGTGTCCCTTACTAAACCCAAGGCTGCCTGTAAAACGAATGGAGCCTGTGTTAATATTGTATGACACAGAACATTAACAACAGACAGAACAATTTCAGTGTATCCTATACAGACTGATTCAGAGATAAAGTTCTCAAAAGCCAGTCTGGCAAATACAGCATCCTTTTAGTGTGTATTGTAAAAGGGCAATAAATTGCAAACATCAATATGGATAGTAGAAATCGGAGCCTGTGGGGCAATCTTGTACTGAATTAAAACAAATATCTCCTTGACTACAGCTGAGGGAAACAGCAGTGGCATCATATTTCATTTTAATAGACTGCAGAGAGGTTTGCCTGGGGAGAAATCAAAGTGACTTGATTATCCCATCGTGTTAACTAATATCTTATCACACTCAGGTTCTGTCCCTAAACCAATTTAAAACTCTGCCATAAAAGGCTTTTAAAAGGGAGATCTGAGCTAAAAAGCATTCAGAATAACCCCTCTGCTTTAACCCTTTATCCCATGGTGTTACAAACAGATGCCCAGGTAGCTTTAGGCTCTGTAGCACAAAGAGGGCAGAGGAAAGGCAGCAAAACAAGCTATATTAATGCAGGACCTGATGCTGGCAGCCTGAATTCAATCAAAATTCTGTTGCTTGGGATCCTGTGAGGACCTTGCTGCAGAGTTTGACCAAGGTTCTATCCAAAACCCTGCAATATCTTTGACTAAAGCTCTCCCTACCACCTCCTCCCAATGCTTTTGTTTTGTATCTTCTGACTTCCCTTGCCCTCCAGGCCAATTGCAAACCCAGAGCAGAAAATGGACTTAGGCAACCTCTCTGCTGCTCATTGCCTACCTGCCTGCTGCACAGACAAACCACTCTGCCTTTTAGTTCTCAGGGGCTTGTGACTGAGAGTCACAAAGTGGTGCAGCTGCACAGGCTGTGCTGGTTTCTCTAGGGGCTTGATGGGGGCTTTTGCAGCATGAGCCAAGGAAGAACTCTGCTTCCCCTCTGTGTTCACCTGGCCACCAGAAGCAAACATCCATGGAGAAGCATGGATGTTCTTCAGTGGAACTCCTCATGCCATTCAGTTTTGATGCATTTGTACAGCAAAACCCAAGGAAGAGTTTTGTGATGATGAGAAGCAGTAAAAAAGATATTGCTAAAAAAATTAGGATTTGACAATCAGTTTTAGAGGATGAAAGACAGTGTTATGGGTTGCTATTTTCCTTCAAGAGGGAAAAAATAAATAAGTGAAGGAGAAAGTTTGACACTCTCAGACACTGAGATTTTTCATACCCTGAAATCTAAAACTCAAGAAATGAGCTACTTCTCACAAATTAACATCTTCACTTGTCTATTTTTTCCCCCAGAAAAACTTCACTTTGCCTTTTTCAGACAGCTCGGCTCCTTTTGCCACCTGCAGCAGTGAAGTCCAAATGCATGGCTAGTCCTGACTTTTAGGGAGCAGGAGGGAGCCAGGGCACAGGTGGTTCCTCCATGCCACATCCTGTCAGCTCATGTACAGAAAAGACAGGATATGTGCCAGCTTCCATCACCATCGTTCTATACATCTATTTTGGTTCTTGTGCAGCACTCATAACCATGACAACTGCCTGCCCAAACTATCAGACATATGCAGAAGCTGTCTGGTTGTCTTGGCAGTGATGTTCCCAAAGTGGAGAGCCTAGGCTGAACTCCCCGAAGTGCCCAGCACAGCTCAGCCCATTTACTGAGGAAAGTGAGTGCACACAGCTCTTCTTTTCCCCCTGGTGTTACCCCATGGCAGTACTGGGTCTGCAGCAAGGAGCAAGTCATGAGCTACAGCCACAGCAAAGCACTTCCAATGCTCCTGCACAGCCTTAGCTCGGCTTATCACCATGGCCAGGATGACTCATGGGATCTCCTCCTTGCAGAACGTTTTGGAAAATATGGGAGCAGGCTAGGACCAAGGTCTCTTGACAGTAATTGGAAATGGGAAAGTACCCTGCATCAGGTCTCACCCTGATCTCTAGCAGTCAGAGAATGCCTTAAAGCATTTTCATGGTATCTCGTGATACATCACTGAGGAGTCCACAGCTCCTCCGTACTCCACCTTGTAAACTGAAGTTGGACTTGCAGAAGAGCCTGCAACATTCTCCCTGCAGCCTCAGGCAGCTCCCAAACTGCTGCAAACTCACAGTCCCTTCTCTTTGCTACAGCCATTGCCTCTCTTCTACTAACACATTTTCACACAGATACTATTGGAACATCAAAACTCATATTAAGTCAATGTTATCTGTAACAAGACAGAGCAAAGGCAACTCAATAAACTCTTAAGAAACTGGGCAAGGAAGGTTGTACATGGCTAGGAGGGATAAACTTATTTTGTCCCACACTTTCTATTCCATCTATTGAGCAAGGATAGGCTAAACTGACCTATGGGTTCCAGGATTGATTGGTTCAATACACTTGAGAAGAGGGCATAGGTATGCAGGAGGACACCTGTTGGGGATGGATTTTTTTCTACCCCTGGCAGCATCACTGAGAGAAGTGAGAAATTCTATCTTGCAAGCCTTCAATGGACTTGATAAATGGCCTGGAGTTGCTATCCTGGACTTTCTCAGTTAGATTTGCTGGCACAGCCTATGCTGTCAGGGAGGACATTTTAGAAAATGGGATGGTGATCCATCAGTTTGGCACTGCCACAAATTTTGCTCAAATCCGATCTGGGAGCTGGAAGAGTGGGCCAGGCGACAAGGCTGAGGTGTGACAGTGCTGGGACTACCTGCACACAGCACGGGTTTTGCTGCACACACATCTTGGGAGCTGCTTTCCACTTTTCAGACCCTTGTGAACACAGAATAGATCCAGGGCATTAAGTACCAGGGTACTCCTGGTGTTTTGCACTCTCTTAGGTTCCATTTATCTAATGGTGCTCATCCGTGCAGTGCTGATGCCTCAGAATTACATTGCATTACTGAATTTTGCTGTTGTAGGTGAAACTATTATTAAGGTTGTCTGACAAATCCCGTGATAACCCCATTTTCACACTCTTATAGCTTTGCCAAGTTTTAACCATTAAACTGATAATTTCAACTATTTCAAGATGAATTCACCTGGAAACTTCAGTGATGACAGCTCAGACATTTACAGGAAAAAATATAAGAAAAATATGTTAATTCTGGTGAAGTTTTCCCACAGAAACATCCCTCACCCTCATTCTTCAGAGTAAAGAATATTCACCCAAGCTTTAGCTAAGCTGATGATCTGTGAAAATGAGCAGTTCACACATGAGTACAGGGGAGATGTGCTATAGTTCAAGAGCTGTTATTTCCTACTGATTCTGTCCAAACTGAATGCATTCCAGTGAACAAATTCCTGGCAATTTCAACTCTGGATGGTTACAGGCTGTGCCAGGACTGCTTTGAATTGACAGCAGAGAGATTTCTTTTCATCTATCTTCTCTGCTGGATCCTGACAAAATGGATGAGTTGGCCAATTTGAATACAAATGAGAAAAAGCTGGACCACCAACCAGAGAGACAAAAGGAAATGTGGGAAAAGGAAGAAGGCGGGAGGCCAGCTGGGACTGAATGGGCAGGGATCAATAAGAGGAGATACGAAGATTATTCCATTTCAGAGGGTAAGATGAAGGAAGAATTAGTACAGACTGCTAAGGACAAGAAAGCAGACCAGTGGGCAGGCAGGGCTGTGCTGTAAGGGAAGACCACCATTTCCCTTACTCCAGGCACTGATGCTTTCCATGAACTGGAGCACTTTCCCCAGGAGACACCTGAACAACCCCATCCCAATACACCCTTCTTTCTCCCTGGTGGTCCTGGGCACTTGTTCAAACTATCCACTGGACATTTGTTTACACAAAGTGGAAGTGTGCAGCCAAAGTACCAGGTCCCAAATTCTGCTGTTTCACAGGATTTGCTTGGAGATGCAAGTCTGGATGCTCTCAGTAAACAAGGATCTACCTTATACTGGTAATGAGCTACTCAGCAAGTAGGGGAACACTCTCATATGCTTCTCCTCAAGATTTTGGTTTTAATCTAGTCTTGTAAAATCTTTTTCCATGCCAGGTAAAAGAAATGCAGTGTGAATTCTCATCAATTCACAGAACAGAAACAGATATTGAAGAAGAGAGGGATACATCTTTAAAATTACTATCTTTTTACTTTCAAGAATGACAGAACCCTTATATAAGTTTCTGGGGAGGAAGTCCAGAATCCACACATCATTTGCTCACCCATACAATCAAGCCAGGACAGAGCCCATCACTCCTGCTCACAATTTAGGACCTTACCAAGGGAACATCCCCACAAACAGATTCCTCTGGCACATCAGATTTTGCCATCCAGCCCCTTACACACTCCCAACACAGAAATGAACTGCAGAGTACTCCCAGCTGAGCTCGATGTCACATTTTTTCTGTATTTTATGTCTTCACTGCCTGTTTTCCTACACAATTAACTCACCAGGTGGATATATTAGCAAGAGGAAGAAACACAAACCAAGCTGACTTAAGTACAGTAAGTAGAGCAGGAAATCGGTACCCATAAGCTCAGCAACTTGCAGAATATTAATCACCAAGCCACAAGTGAGACAAAAACACCATAAACACCTGCATTTCTCAGCAAAGAGTGAGAGAGCCACAGAAGGTGCAAAGAGACAAGCAGGTGATTAACTCCATTTAGCTTTGGAAAAATTAAGCACTGCTTTTGGCAAAGGATGTGCCACGGGCACAAAGGGCACTTGCTGGGCATGCAGGTGTGTCCCAGAGACAGCCAGAGCATGGCTGGAAAAAGCCCCTTAGTGATACATGCATTTAACCTCAAGAAAAGAAGTTCAGACATTTACAGAGGTTTCCATTCAGTGGCCTTTGGTTGCACCATGATCCATGGTTTGTAACTTCCTTGCTTTTGCCTGTTCTAATTCACAGTCAGCATCCTACAGAGACACATTTATAAACACTTCTGCAATTTTCCAAGGGAATACTTACAGGGTTTTGGCCATTTATAATTTGCTTCTCTCAATGTCATTAATAAATTACTTCCATTTAAAAAACCAATCTCACCATAACTGGGCTTTTGGCAATAAAAAATTACTGTTCTAAGACAGAGGTAAATTACTAAAGGGAAAGTACCCTCCTAGTCCACCACTGCCCTGCTCCTGGCAATATCTCATCATCTCTTTCATAAGTACATCAAGTTTCACTTTTAAATGAGTTAGTGGATTGGATTCATAGCTAAGCAGTGACCATTTGTTCTTGTGCCAGCTCTGGCCTTCAGCATAAACATTGCTGGTATTTACCCCCTTGTGGTAATTTATACAGCAATTATAATACATTTTCATCTTCCATTTTGCTGGGGACTAAACAAATCAGTTGAAAGCAGATCATGTGAAAAGACTCTCTGAACTTGCTCAGCTCAACCTTTTTTAATACAACTAATTCACACACAAATAAGACTGAGTGTCTGTGGTGATTTTTTTAGCATTTCAGTATGTGTTCAACTCTCTACAGCTGATCTGTGCCTATTACAACTTGTGTGGTTTGGCATTTTCTGAGTTGCATTTCCCTACTGGTTCACAGTTTTATAGAAAACTTAAGACTGCAATTTCTTATTACTAGGCCAAATTCTTTAATATTTACGTAACATGACAAATTCTTGTGTCACTGATGCATCATCAACTCAAGCACCCCAGAGTTACTCAGAATTACTCTGGTGTTTCCTACACAATGCTCCAGTTGCCCACTGCAGTGACAGCATCTCCCAAACCTGGCTTTCCACATGCCTCCCTCAGTTAAACTTCAGCAGCTTTGCAGCCAGGACAGGCTCACCCTGCAGCACAACCTGTTGTCAGCTCCACTGCAGGGATCCTCCCTCCCTTTGTAGTTCTCTCTTCTGCTAATCCTGCCTTTCCCAACTGCACTAGTAACACGTGTGGCATGACAGCAAATCTCACTGAAATCCAGACAAATCAGATTTACTGCATTCCCCCTGTCTGGAAGACCAGTAACAGAATAATCTGCACAATCTACCTTTATTAAACTCAGGTTGCATTTTATCTCTTTATCTCCGTTGTTTGAAACAATTCCTCCCTTTCTTGATTACCCTGAAGCCAAAAGGAGCCTCTACATGTCCATAATGTTTGTTTTGCTCATTTTTAAACAGAATTTCCCATATTCCCCATATGAAGCCCATATGAAGGACTTTTCAACAGAATTTTTTTAAAATGAGGAGATGTCTGTGCATTAACAGACTCACAATTTGGGATGTCAGATCCTTCAGCAGTCTGGTGCACTGTTTCCTAATTCTGCTTCCCAAACACTCACTTTCTCCATCCTCTCTGGCAACAGATTAAGTGATGAAGAACGCCATTCCTTCTGTTTACATACTAGTGACTAAACAGTATTCCACTAATTGTTTTCCTTTCTTTGATCTTTGTTCTCACTCCTCTCCATATTGGTAATTCTTATTTATCCTCTCTGCTTTCTGACTAAAAAGCAGTACCTTTCCCCACTGAATCACATTTTGCATTTTTGTGGACTTCCTGCCTGCAAATATACCACTTTTTTATCTTTGTCATTGTCTTTTCTGGGTTGTTTAGTAGTAGCAGTAGCAGTAGTAGTAGTAGTAGTAGTAGTAGTAGTAGTAGTAGTAATAATAATAATTATTATTATTATTAT